>PHNY01296264.1:0-20325 GCA_003724115.2 Anethum foeniculum
TATATATATTAGTGGAAACACATTTAGACCGGTAACCTAGAACTCTACTAGTGTATTACACGTGTCTATTCAAAGCACTAAGTAGTTATTATTTAATTTAAATAACTCTCAAAATCATTTTCTTTTCATTACCTCCTAATCTCACTTATGTATACTAGTTTTAAACCCGTACAATGCACGGGATACTTTATAAATTGTTAATATTATTATTTTTCACTAATTTTATTTACATTTTAATAATTTTATTTTTTTTCTTAATTTTAACAAATTTATAATAATGATAATATTTATTTAATATTAGTATTATCATTATTATTTATTTTTTTAGTTTATTTTGTACTTTTAGAATTATATTTGTGTGTATTTAAATTTTTAAATTGTTACATTTGTTGATGTAATTTTTTTTGTTTATTCATTACATTATTTAAGTTAAATT
The DNA here is from genome assembly GCA_003724115.2 of Anethum foeniculum. NCBI lineage: Eukaryota > Viridiplantae > Streptophyta > Magnoliopsida > Apiales > Apiaceae > Anethum > Anethum foeniculum. The sequence goes on from PHNY01296264.1 coordinate 437, forward strand.
TAAAAATTTTGAGTAAGAGATATTGTTATAATATTATCAAATTTTTCATTAAATTTTTTTTCTAAAAGATCTAAATTATATTCAGAGAAATTTAAATATGTTAGTAGAGTTTGGTGCTTAAGATTCTTTTTTATAATTTGTAATTTTTATATGTTTACATAAATTAAGTTAACCTGTATTTTTATGTTTATGTAATTACTATGTAAGACACAATTTAAGTTATTAACCTTTTAATATATCTAAAATTGATATGTTATTTCAATAATAAATACAAATGCAGACATAAAAAAATATAAATAAAATTTTATTTCTTCGAGTTATATTTGTTTTCATATTATATATTTTTAATTATATGAATGTAAGCTTCTTTTTAATTATTATCTTAAGTGCTTACTTTTTATATTTTAACTATATTAATCTATTGATATATTATCAAATTTTAACTTAGTTAATTAATTATTTATATTTATATATCAAATATTTGTTGAAAATATTAAAAACAATTTGAATAATAAAACTTCTTTAAGTATTTCTTTTTGGTTGGTGTACGGGTCTTGAAACGTGTATAAAGAGTATATCTAATTTAATTTAATTATATAATATATCATATTTAACATTTAACATGTGAAGTGACATTATTAACCTTGACGACCAAACCACATAAAACAACCATATTATCTGTCTTACACCAATTATTTATAGGATATAATAAATTACATTAATAATTACTTTTTTTCATATTCTTTCCATTCACTATTTCACTATTATTTGTGTTTTCCAAAATTACTATTAATATTTAGTATAATTAAATGGTGTTCCGTAAAAAAAACTAGATCCCATCACATAAAAATTAGTGTTTTTTAAGAATAATACAAAACAAAATTATGTTATTTATGTAAATGATATGTGTTCCATAAATATAATAGTGTTCAGTATTCAAAATATAATCAGTACACTAAAATTTTCGGTAATTTTAAATAATTTATAGTTTATTTTGTATTAATTTTTTTGATGTTATACTATATTGTATTTATTATTACTAAATTGTGGTGTTCTGTTAAAATACCTAAAAAATTTATAGTACATAAAATACAAAAAAAAATACAAAACATTGTTTTCAAAAATAATAATTTTTAAATAAAATTACCGAATTACAATTTAAAAATACAGAACTCACAGAAAAATATTGAGAAATGTAAAAACTGGATACAAAATATACTAAATATTTAAAAAAGTACACAATATAATATTTTATGTGGAATTTTAAAATTTCCATACGATTAATAATAATATTTATACTAAATTTTAATTATTTTGACGAGTGATCATAATTTTACTTGAACAATATTTTTTATAAGCAGGCTACATGAAAAACACATGACACCAGTAAGTGGTGTTCACATCAACCAATGACAATGAGTTACCAGAGTTACTCAAATAAGAGGGGTTCCTCGTTGAAACTCCGTGTATATATATATATATATATATATATATATATATATATATAATTTATGTGAAAATATATATATAATTTATGTGAAAAACGATTATGAGCGTGGCAGTGCCCCTCTTTCAATGACTTTAACTTCTGTTTAAATTAGTATACATAACTATGAAATGGTGAAAATTTATGGATGATTTTGTTAATTGTAAATTTCACTGAAGACCTACTCGAATTATTAAATAATTATCTTAAAATAAATTTTATTTCGACCGCTTGAGAAATAGGTAGAGAGTTAACAATAAATTTAGATCGTCATAACATATCTCTCGATTTTAAACATATTTCAACCACTTGAAAGTTGGACACATTTTGATGACCGATTAACTGAAATTTCACTGTTGACAATGTGCCCCCTTTAACTGAAATTTGCCTTTATTTAATTTATGGAACGGTCAATTTGGTTTAATTTGCTATTTAAATATATATTCAAAAATATAAATTTCTAAATACTCTAAAACCTCAAAATTGAAAAAAAGTAAATAAACATATTGATTTTTTCTAATTTAATATAATTCAATGAATATAATGAATTAATTTATCTTATATTTAATATTTTATTTGATTAAAAAATTTATATTATAATATTAACATATAGATGATTGTGATTGTGATATTATGATATATTTATTTATGTTAATACATATTATGATATATATCGATAAACATAATTGATAATGTGACAGTATCACGTTATTTGAATTTCCCACGGGTAACATTCCCAATTTAGTGTCACGTTATTTGGATAACGTAGGATGTCATACACTTTTAAATCAGCGAGTTATAAAATGTCAAATTAATTCCAAGATGGATAATATAGCAGTATCACGTTATTTGGTTTTCACATGCGCGTGACATTAACGTTTAAACTAGTGTCACGTTATTTGGATCACATACAACATCGTATTCACATTTAAATTTGTGAGTTATAAAATGATAAATTAATCTCATAATTAATGATAATGTGAGAGTATCACGTTTTTCAGAATTGACATGTGTGACAATCACATTTAAGCTATTGTCGCATTATTTTGATCATATATAACATTGTATTCACGTTTAAGCTTGTGGATTATAAAATGTCAAAGTAATATATGATATATATGCATCAAAGAAATTCTCCATTTAAAATTGCAACCAAATTTTATTAAATTGATAAGAAAAGAGTAAATAATGATTTTCGGTCAGTAAAAATTCTATTTTACATATTATTTGGAAATTATAATCGTTGCCGAAACAAAAACTGCAGGCGATCACTATTCCATTCCGCGCTTGTAAACTCCTTTTTCATCTACTTAAGTCACGATTTTACATTTTACTATTCTACAATTAAACCTTATTTTTATTTGTCATAAAAAGGTACATTTTTCACGCAAGAAGTATACTATCTTCTTTTCTGTACAAATTTACACCATCTAATTACAAATGAATTTATTCTATTTGCAAAGCTCTGGTAGAATTGAAAAAAGGAAAGTAGACACGATTGCTTACAGTCACCCATTAGGTACTTAATAATAAATATGTCTTATAGTGTTTGTAGTTATATAAAACTATATATTAATGCGCTAAATATATGTAATTTGAAAGATTTTTAAACTATAACAAGTTCCATAATATCTAATTCACTCCATGTAAAACTTTGTCATATATAATAGGTTTTTTAGAATATAACTAGTACTAATCTTAACTATATTACTAGAGTTATGAATAGGAGCATGTTCGTCAACTTAAAGTTAACCCATTTTATTTTGGTAGGCGTGGTTCTGTAGTTCGTCTGAAAGGGAATGAAATCAAACAGCTGCACTGATCAGGACATATATGATTGGCATGGTTCTTTTTTGTTGCAGAATCATTGCTCACTTAAATAAATTAGTGTTTATGTTGACTTGTCTAGCATGATCACTTCATGAGCTGTCACTCTTAATGTAATTTTTAGTATATTTGAGAATGTTAGGTATCAAGGATAGGATCACGACATGTAAAGGGCATCTATATGTCCCGGTCCCGGAATGTTTCTTATGATCATGTTTAAAAGACAGTAGTCCCAAGAGTTAAGAGTTGGGCTAAGAGTTGGACTTTTTTTATGGGCTTTTAATTAAATTAAGAGTTGGACTTATTTTAGGTATGTATTGATAAAGGTAATGCCTTATAAGCTAGGCACAGGAATGACATATATTCCAAAAAAATTTCCCCAGTGACACATTGTCATTTTTTTATGAAAATTTCATCCATTATAACTTAGCACAAGTATTTCGAATCTTTTAAAAGATTTTTTTAGGATTTTTAATTATATTTACCATTAAACATAAGCTAAATTGACACTAATAACTTCATCTAGGTGGCATGAACCGCTAGAATCTTAACAATTCTATAAATATTAATTCCCCAAGTTGAGACTATGTCAGTAAACTTCACACCTAATTATTGAGATTAAACCAAATATGGAAGCGTACTTATATTCATGAAAATTTATATCAATGAAGTCCTTAAATTTGTTGAGTTACTTCTTTCTCAACCAAGCACTACTTAGATATTTCAAAATGTATTTCTTTGATGGGAAAAGAAACGATTATATGTTTGTTTGATATTATTGAGGACTATAAACCAAATCTATTATGTACTGTCTAATTAAATCTTCCATTAGAATTTAAAATCGGCTTGTCATTGGGTACACTATAAGAATTTTCAATTTTGCCAACAAAAGTTACCGATGAAAATATATCCGTTATAATTTACTAACAGATTGCCAACGTATGCAAAGATGTTGGAAAGTCAATGACCTTCTAACAGTTCAATAACGAATATGTTGTAATTATGGATCTGTCATAGTATTTCCGACCTAACTGTTACTAATCCGTTGGTAAGCGAATTAAATACAAACTACCACATTCATCTCTCAACGACTTCATGTACGTGTCTTAAAAATAAAATCTCATTTTAAAACATTTTCTTCATAGTTCATTTTCTCCATGAAAGCTTCTTCACCAGCATGCTACTACATTAAAATAAATCGGTCAATAAGTGAAAGTTGTTATCTTTAAGGTTTGTTTTTTTATACAAATTTATAGTTTAAGTCTTGATATTTAATTTTATTTCATTTATTGATATAGTTAATTAGTTATACTTTATGTGTAAATCTTTTTAGCTAATTTTGTAATTCATGTATCTTAAAAACGTTGTTAATTCATGTAATTTGGTTAATAATATTTATATTTAGGTATTTTTAATGCGAGTTGGTTCTTTTATACATGTGTTGTAATTTATTTTTAGAATATGATACTATGTCTTAGTTAGCTTAATCTTCACAATTTTTTGTAATTATGCTTTTAACGTATTAATATTGTTTAATAATGTAAGAATTATAGTTTCATCTTGCTAATGTTAGTTAGTTTAGTATTAAGTAATATATATACTAGCTAGCTAGTATAGTGAATGTTTTATGCTTTTGTAGACTATTAACTATTTCAACATGAATAATGATCGAGTTTGGATGTATCAAAGGAAAGATAGGGGATGATGTTTAAATCCAGTTTTTATGGATGGATTGGACAAATTTAGGCAATATGTTATATCTCGAGATTCATCCATGAATGGGACAAGTATTCAGTGTCCATGCTTCAAGTGTGAGAATCGCAAATTCTGGAATCCTGACACGGTGAAACTGCACTTTATGAAGAAAGAGTTTGGAAGAGATTATTACGTCTAGGATCAGCATGGAGATCCATATGTTGCTAGACAAAGTGGAAAACAATCCTCCACACATTACTCAAATACCAAAGATAGAAGAGATGATTATAACATAGTGATGGATGCAGCTGGTAAAAGTTTTGATCCAGAGATGCCAAATGCACAAGCACAAAAGCTATATAATATTTTCAAATCATCAGAGAGAGTTATATGAAGGTTGTGAAACTTCTTAGTTGTCTGCGATGGCTCAGATGTTGAGTTTGAAAGCAGATCATCATTGGTCAGAGGCATTTTATGATCAAACATCACAATTCTTCAAAGACATCTTGCCTTAAGAGAATACATTTATTGACAACTTTTACATTACGAAGAAGTATATGGATAGATTGGGGCTTCCTTCTGAAAACATTGATTTTTGTGTTAATGAATGCATGATATATTGGCTGAAGACAACAATTTAGAGTCATGTAAATTTTGTTCCAGGCGAGATATAAAACTACACATAACAGATCCAAGGAGAAGAGAAAGAAAGTGTCTATAAAAATGATGATCTAATTTCCATTGGCACCAAGATTACAAAGATTGTATGCTGAACATTATCAAGAAGAAGGTGTGATGTGTCACTGTTCAGACTTAGAGGAGTGCAAACAATTTGATAGAGTGCATCCCTCATTTCCCGCAGAGACGAGAAATGTTAGACTCGGACTTTCTGCTAACGGGTTTCAAACATTTGGTGACAATGGTAGACTATTTGCTTCAATGGCCAATCATAGGGACTCTATATAATTTTCCCCCGTGGATGTGCTCAAAAGAACAATACTTGTTTTTGTTTATACTTGTATCTGGACCAAAAAATTTAAAACAGAAAATAGATGTTTTTCTTCTATCATTGATTGCTGAGTTGAAGATGTTGTGGGAAGTTGGTATGGAGACATGGGATAATTCTTTGAAATAAAATTTTTGTATCCAAGCTGCATTGATGTGGAATATCAGTGACTTTCCTGCTTATCTAATGTTGTCCGGATGAAAAATTGCTGGTCATTTTGCTTGTCCTTGTTGTGTTTATGATCATGATGCTTATAATCTTTCACATGGTGCAAAGACTACATTGTTTGATAATCATCAAAAATTTCTACCTGCCAATCATCCATTTTGAAAGAATAAGAATTGGTTTACCAAGCGAAAAACAGTGACTGAATCTGCCCCACCAGTGCGAACAGGTGAAGATGTATTCCAAGAAATTGAGTCACTTGGTTTGATGAAAGTTACTAAAATGGGAAGTGATGAGCACAATGCTCGAGTCATTAGAGCTTACAATTGTGGATGAAAAAATAGAAGCATCTTCCGGGACTTGCCATATTGGAGAACATTATCAATTCGACATAATCTTGACATTATGAATGTTGAGAAAAATGTCTTTGAAAATATCTTCAACACTATCATGACCATAGGAGGAAAACCCAAAGATAATTCTAAGACAAGAGATGATATTGCAAAATTTGTGGGAGACCCGAATTAGCAAAAGATGAGTCAACTGAAAAGTATCCAAAAGCATGTTATAGCTTCGACCAAAAGAAAAAAGCAAAAGTGTGTGAATGATTGAAAGATCTGAGATTTTCAGATGGATATGTGTCAAATATGGGACATTATGCATCAACATAAAGAAATTCAAGTTATTTGGAATGAAAAGTCATGACTGCAATGTGTTTATGCTAAAATTTCTTCCAATTTCTTTTCGAAATTTTCTTCGTAATAATGTTTGGAAGGCTTTGACAGAATTAAGCCTTTTCTTCAGAGAACTCACTTCAGCTACTTCAAAGATAAGTGATTTGCGTAGACTTGAAGAACAAATTCATGTTATTCTTTGCAAATTAGAGCACATATCCCCCTCCCCCAGCGCATTGTTTGACTCAATGAAACATCTTTTAGTGCATTTGTCATATGAGGTACTCATTGCAGGTCCTATATAGTATCTTTAGATGTATTCTTTCAAACGATATTTATGTTACTTGAAGAATAACTTCCAATTAATTTGTTTCAGGCGGGGGGACAAAAATTAGGGTATTATGTCTGAGGCTGCGATGAAGCATAAACCAACTCCAGCGACGAAGCAAAATCCGACTCCAAATCAATGGGCTCTTAAGCAAAATTCAGATCAAGCGCCCCAGATGAGATGCTTGGTAATATAAACGTATCTATACAACTATTTATTTACATCTTTTGTATCTGTATTCATTTTCCATTTTGTGATGTTCTTATTTGTTATCTTATGGTTCAATTTTTCACTACCAAGGGTTTACTTGTTATATAAGGGTTTAATGGCTTCCTATATCTGTGTTTTTTTTTGTTGTGTTTACTTGTTCTTATTTATATCTTGTTTTATAAGTGAGTCTTTCCTATTGGTGAATTGAATATGAATTTATTGGATATTACTATGAGATTGAGAATATAGTGTTATCTAAATATTATAGTGGATGTTTTCTTCTTCTTATTCTTATGTTAGATATTAATTTAATTCATTCCACGAAAAAGAACACAACTTACTAGTACCTGCATGCTTTTGGTACTTAATTTGAATTGGGAGTACTAAGTGCCACAATGCAGTAAAATGAATCCTTCCACTTAGCCACATGAGCACTAAAAAAATCAATTATAGGTGAAAGTGTGAGGTTGTTTTGTGTATATAGTAATCAAGCTATCATTTCTTGAAATGCCAAAATATGTGAGGGACGTAGTTGATTCCTGCATCAACAAGTCCTTCAACTCCAGCTTTTGTGTGGTCGAATGCCTTTATCATTATCCCTGTCATAATTTAGTATTCTATGTTTTGTCTTAACATATTTATTTTTATAAATTATTTGCAGTTTATGAGTAAAATGAAGTATGGTCAAGACACTGGTGTTAATGGCTTTGTTCAATTTTCGACTAAAAAAGAAACGTAGTGGTTGTGCAAGCATTGGTAACAATGATGGCATTACTCAGGTCAGATTAACTTGACTTTAAAATTTGTTAGAATAAAAATATTTCTATATTTCAATTCAATGTTGTGCAGCTATAGGTCTCTAAGTATGGTGCATCATTTGACTACTAAGTTTTCTTATATTCCGGATGGTTTATAAAAATAAAAAGAAACACTGTTATAGTTCAAATTTTGGCAATGGAGATGTCTTAGGTTCTATTAGCCAGGTCAAAATTGAACTTAAGAGATTTATCATTTGACCCCACAAATGTCATTTAAATTTCAGAAAAGTAAGTACGGGTTTGAGATCAACAAGAAAATCATTGAGAAAGCCGGTTACGACAAAAATTTTAGTCACCTATTTTCATTGGATTTTTTAATTGACTAAGAAAAGCTATTTTATATGTGTAAGAAATTGATTTGAAACTTTTAAAGTTATTGCAGGGGACAAAAATAATTAGTTCTAATTTGATTAACTGCAGATAAAAATAAGGAGGTATCAAAGTCCCTATCAAATCATACAGGCTCAACCAGGACAGTGCATACCAGCTCATTCCAAGAAGTCCATACAAGATCATTCTGGACAGAGCTTACCCGTCCAATACGTTCAGAGCATACCATCTGAACATTGTGTGCCCACTTCTTTTGGAGAGCAGTTACCAGATCAATCAACAAAGCATCTACCAAATCAATCTAGACAAATAACAACACCAAATCAATGAGGACAAAATGTACTGAGTCTGTCAAAACAACACTTATAGGCACAATCATTACAATATGCATCATAATCTGGACAAAGCATACCAGATCAATCACGACAACTCTCTGCCCAGTCATGCCAGTACACACCTGAATATGAATCTCAATCATGGAAATGCATACCTGCTGCTCAGTCAGAACCAAGAGAACATACACCAATTCCATCACATCCTAGCACACTTCATGTATCGTCTACTGCTGCTAATGATCATGTATCTTGGGATATTGGCTCCACACTTATGAGTATATGGATTTCTTTCATCACAAAGCCTTTTTTTCTACCTGAGATTGTTCTGTACACTCAATCATTTGAAAGAATAAAATCAAAAAGTGCAACGGGAATTAGAAGAGATGAAGGACCACATGAAAGCAATGGAAAATCAACTTTCCATGATTATGGAGGCTACTTCTTCTCGATATCGTCCATCCCCTAATTCTGATGTAGACGGTTAGGATGGTGACAATTAGTTATTAATTTAATATGTTATGTCTATGATGTTTTGGGTAAGACTTGTAGCTAGAAGCAAATTAGTAAATATTAGTTCAAGACTTAGTTTGTTGGGTTGATAATTTTGGATAACGATATTTGGTCCTAATAAATTGCGGGACTAGTCAACCCTTAACTCTTGCTTTATTTAATGAAATTTTCATTTTAAGAAATTTTTTTAATTTTTTTTGAGGATTTAATATGGGCTTACAAGAATTTTAAATTCACTTGTCAAAAGTTACCAACTAATAATTCCGTTGGAAAAGTGTTGTTGCATGATTATTTAGTTGGCATTCTGTTACTAAAGTAAACAAACATTCCGTTGGCACTTTGTTACTAAAATTTTTGTTGGCACTTTGTTTGTAAAATTAACAACGAGAATTTATTGTTATTTTTTATTCAATTTAACAACAATATCTTGTTATTAAAACTAACAACAGAAATATCGTTGGAAGAGTATTGATAGAGTTATCAACGGAATTTTCTTAACAAACTGTTATTAGAACTGCCAACTGAATTTTTTGTTAGGAAGTTGGTAGTGCCTATGGTGAATTCCAAAATAAAACATCTGTCGTTAGTTTTTTAATGTTACGTTGGTACATTTGACAATGCAACAACGCTTCCCAACGAAACTTATTCTAACAGAGTTATTTTCTTTGAGCATTCTGTAGGCAAACTGTCTTCCCAACGGTTTTTCTTGCTTTACCAACCGAATTTTCTGTTCCAAAAACTGAAATTTCTTGTAGTTGTATTCATTTGATCACTTAATTTAACCCAATAAAATAAATAGTTGAATATAATTGATATATTAACATATTGCTTATATAATTTATTATTATTAAAATTAGGATATAAAGCCCATTGTATAAAAATTATTTAAAAAATTATGTATTAGGAACGTTGTCGAGCGAGATCAATTATTTAATAATTAATACTGTAAATTGAAATCGTGTGTTATCTATTACATAAACGTTAACTGAACCGCGTTTCCCGTGGTAATACAAAAAATTTATTATATATATATTATGTAACATACAATAAAAAAAATTATACAAAAAAATAACTACAAAGGCTTTGTTTAAAATATCGATCTCATGTCTTACTTTAAATTATCAATTACAGTAATTAATATCAAATAAAATGTTAATTAAATAATATTTATATAAAACTGATGAAATTATTGAGTTCAAATACTTTGTTTTTTGCCAACACCCGTATATAGTGAAAGTGTTTAGGGATCGTTTGGATTACGGATTTTAGCCCTACTAACGTGAATAAGAATGAGATTTCAATAAAATGTATCAATTTTTTCTCCACTTACTGTTAACCGGGTATTAATTACACGATACAAACGATTCTTTAGTTTGAATATAATTACATTAAAGTGTTGCAGTTTACTTTCAAGTATGGATCAAGAGCTATTAATTCATTTTTTATTGTGATTTATTCAAAAATAGATATAGCTAATATAATATGTTATGGTATGATATAATATAATATGACATAATGTAATATACTACAATATAGCATAATATAATAAAATAAATTATACGAGGGAAAAATAATAATATAATATGATATATATTCGATGTAGATCTTATAATCCTAGGTACTAAAAATCGGAACCTAATCGAGAATCGAAATTTCAAATATTTGAACCGAACAAGATCCGATTATAAAGGACCTGAAATAAAAAAATTTATGAATTCAGTTCAATTCCTCATTCCGAAACGGGAAATGCTCACTTCTATGTACCCATCCCGTTTTGGTGCCCCTTCCTATTTAATTAGTGACTATACCCTTTAATTTATTATAATAAATATATAATTTAATATTTATTGAATTTATATTCATTCATCATTGCAGATATATATTTATTACATTTACTTATAGAATAAACAATTGTTAGAATAAAAGGTGTAAGGTGAATATCACTCCGTTTTGCCGTCATAAACTACCTTATCAAACTGGGCGGTACTAAATTCTCTCAGGTTTGCATTATATTATTCTGTAATTAATTGAATCTTAACTTGAACTGTTAAGAAAGTATTATCTTTTTTGCTAATTAAGTAAACTCAAGCATATTCAGGAATGTGAACCATTAAGACAATAATAACTCAACCACTGCACATCCCCTTTCTTGCCAATGAAAAGTACATTTTCTATCACTACAAGAAAAACGGTCATTTCCTACCACGCGTTTGGTAGGAAATGGCCCAAATCTGGTAGGAAAATGGGTCAATTCCTACCAAGTGGCTTGGTAGGAGTTGCTCAGGTCGAAAATTCTACTTGGTAAGAATTGATGCTTGTTTTTCAAATGGCCCCACTTGCCAAGTGGCTGCCCATGCCACATGGGCAGCCACGTTACCTGACATGTCACATTCCACGTCACACAATGAGGACCCTAGTTGCTGAGTTGGCAGGTGGGATCCATCTACGTGGCCTGCCACGTGTCTTGACACGTGGTAGTTGACTTAGTCAAGGTCTTTTTCCTAACAGAATTGGTAGGTTTCGATTGAGTATTTCCTTCCAGAATTGGTAGGTTTTGATTAAGGAATGGCAAGTTTTATGCCAGAAACTCGGTATAGGTCTTTTTCCTACCAAAATTTGTAGGTTTTGATTGAGTATTTCCAACCAGAATTGGTAGGTTTTGATTGAGTATTGGTAGTTTATACGCCAGAAGGTATAAACATGGACAATTCCTACCCACCATTTCCTACCAGCTATAACTTTCACATGGCTTGAATACAGTAGGAAATGACTTGAATATGGTAGGAAATGCAGGACATTTTTTTTAATGAAGTTTTTTTCATTGATATCTATGTAGAACAAATTGCACAATAAAATTAATATATAAATCATAAGCATACAATAATAACCAAAATTAAAATATTCATCATAAACCTCAATCCGACCTTATCACCATTACAACAAAAGTTAAATTTACATCTTTATAGTAATTGTTCAAAATTAGAGATACTAATGCATTACAACAATTAATAGATGTTTCAAAAGTTTAGACTAATCATCTTCAAGTTCTCATCATCGTTGAATCCTTCGGCTCCATTCTTTGTAATTTCATCATTTTCATCATTGCTTTTTCATTTTTTTGGCCTCAAATGACTAAACTCTACATAAGAAGAGTAAATACATGTTAGTAGCCATTAACACACATGAATAATTAATACTTGTAGTAAAAAAACAAAGAACTAATTAAGTACATTTCATACAAATACAATATATAAAAGATGAAGATGAAGATACAAATACAAATATACAAATAATTAACACACATTGAAATGCCTACATATATAAGAGATATAAATTCATACAAATATAATTGAGATGGTTAAAATGGAAAATGAAGATATTTACCAAAAATGAAGAAGAAGATGAAGGAATTGGGAAATGAAATTTTGGTAGAGTAGATGAAAATGGAAGTGAAAAGAGAAAGATAGTAGTTTATAGGTTCAAGTCACCTATTTCCTACCAATATTGGTAGGTTATGAGTTCGGGCGCAATTTTTAAATTTTTGGGTTTTGTTTTGGCTCCATGATTGAAATTTTTGTTTTCAATTTTTAACTCTATGTTTGAAATTTTTGTAAAATCAAGGTTCATTTCCTACCAATATTGATAGGTTTTGAGTTTCGCGCAATTTTTAAATTTTTTAGTTTGGTTTTGGCTCCATGTTTGAAATTTTCATTTTCGTTTTTGACTCTATGTTTGAAATTTTTGTGAAACTAAGGTTCATTTCCTACCAATATTGGTAGGTTTTGAGTTGGGCGCAATTTTTGAATTTTTGGTTTTGGCTCCAAGTTTGAAATTTTTGATTTTGGCTCCAATTTGAAATTTTTGTGAAATTAAGTTTCATTTCCCACCAGTATCAGGGTTGAACTAAAATTTTGAATTTTTAGTATGAGTGCGATCGTTAAAAATTTATTTTAATTACTGTTTTAAATACGTAGCCATTTCCTACCACATTCAGACCTATTTACTACCAAATCTGGTAGGATATACCCCAATAAGAAAAGGACAAACAACTTCTTTGGGAATTTCCTACCAATACCGGTAGGAATATAAAATTTTCTCTACAGATTTATTATAAAAATATAAAAGATTAATTTTAAAAAATCCAATATTTCACTTACATATACAAAATTAATATATTTAATCATCCGTACAGTTGGATTATTGAAAAAATTAAAAAAAATTGAAATGTGTAACCCTAAACAACCCCTCAAACTTCGAAAATTGTCGCTATTTTGTTTTCTAAACGATTTTACTTTTTTATTTTTCTTGTCCAATTTTTTTTCTTAGTTTCCTTTCACTACAAAATGACATTTCACTTTTAAACTTATAATTTATCGAAAAGTTCTTATATTTATTATTTTTTTCGTAACAATTATAATTTATCTAAATAAAATTAAAACACAAGAATATAAGTATTAATCAACTATTTTTATCATATATTACTAAAATGAATAGATCTTTACGTCTATAGAGTTTGGTCAAGTAATAAATGATTTCTTTTTGAAAAATTAATTTAAATATTATTTTCAGTGTGAGACCTTTTCATACCACCTTTGAGCCTATTTACTACCAAATCTAGTAGGATATACCTAAATAGGATAAGGACAAACTTTTTTTGGCATTTCCTACCCATACCGTTAGCAATAGAAATTTTTTTTTTTAGAATTATTATAAAAATATGAGAGATTAATTTCAAAAAATTCAATATTTCACTTACATATACAAAATCAATACATCTAATCATCTGTACGGTTGGATTATTGAAAAATAAAATAAATATTTGAAATGTGTAATCCTAAACAACCCCTAAAATATGAGTATAAAATCTAACTCAAACTTTGAACATTGTCGTTCTTTCGTTTTCTAAACGATTTTACTTATTTATAACTCTTTTCTTGTCCAATTTTTTTTCTTAATTTCCTTTCATTACAAAATGACATTTCACTTTTAAAGTTATAATTTATTGAAACGTTCATAAATTTATTAATTTTTTTCGTAATAATTATAATTTATCTAAATAAAATAAAAAATATGAGAATGTAAGTATAATCAACTAATTTTTAGAGTTTCACTACTAAAATGAATATATCTTTATGTCTTTGAGATTGATGAACAAAAATGTGACAAACAATTAAGAAAAAACATGAAAAAATCACATTTTTCTTTGTTTTTGGTCATTTCCTACCAATATTGGTAGGTTTTGATCCCTAATCTAGTAGGTTTAGCTCTGCGCGGAAAATTCAATTTTTTCAAGAATTTTTTGGCGGAAATTGCTAAAAAAAAATGGGACAAGGGAAATCGAACCCCTACCATACCCAAGAAATTGCAAGGGAGTAACCACTGAGCCAACTCACTGTTGTGGATAAAAATGCAATATATATATATATATATATATATCCTAATCAAACAAATAATATTATTATTTAAATGAAGTATTAAAAAATTTGAAAAATTAATTTAATTATTAATTTTAGTCTATGACCTTTTCCTACCACCTTTGAGCATATTTACTACCAAATCTGGTAGAATATACATTATTAGGAAAAGGACAAATAACTTTTTTGAGCATTTTCTACCAATTCCGGTAGGAATTGAAAGTTTTTTTTATAGATTTATTATAAACACATAAGAGCTTAATTTTAAAAAATTCAATATTTCACTTACATATATGAAATCAACATATCTAAGCATCCGTATAGTTGGATTATTAAAAACAAATAAAAAAATCAAAATGTGTACCCCTAAACTATGTGTATAAAACCTAACTCAAACTTCGAACATTATCGATCTTTCATTTTCTAAACGACTTTACTTATTTATAATTCCTTTCTTCTCCAATTTTTTTCTTAGTTTACTTTCACCATAAAATGACATTTCACATTTAAAGTTATAATTTATCGAAACGTTTACATATTTATTAATTTTTTCGTAATAATTATTTATTTATCAAAATAAAATAGAAACACGAGATTGTTAGAAAAATCATCTAATTTTTGGAGTTTCACTACTAAAATGATTAGATCTTTATGTCTTTAGAGTTTGATCAACAAAAATATGACAAACAATCAACAAAAACATGAAAAAACACACTTGTATTAATTTTTCGTCATTTCCTAGAAAAAGGTGGTGGATGGTAGTTTTACCCGAGAAGGTATGTAAACTGGCAGACACTGAATTATTTATTTTTTTCCTGTTTCAGAAAAAAGTTATTTATTTTGAATAATAAGTGAACTGCTGATGTGGAGGGTGGAGTCGTGTTAGTATAAAATTCTACCCAAAACTTACCAATATTGGTAGATTTTAATTTCCTACCTAATCTGGTAGGAAATGTTCTTAGAATAATAATATTATTTGTTTTTTTGAAAAAAAAAAGTTTATTAATTTAAAAATGTGATGGATGATGATGTGGATGGTGGGGCCATTTCGATAACAAATTTCGGTCAAAATCTACCAATATTGTAGGTTTAATTTCCTATCGAATATAGTAAGAAATGTTCCTAGAATATGATATTATTATTTTTTTTTTAAAAAAAGTTTATTAATTTAAAAATGTGATGGTTGATAATGTGGATGGTGGGGAAATTTCGGTCAAAACCTAAATTTCCCACCGATTCTGTTAGGAAATGTTCATTGAATAATTATATTATAATTTTTAAAAAAAAAGTTTATTCATTTAAAAATGTGAGTGTGGATTGTGGGGTCATTTTGGTAATAAATTTCGGTCAAAACCTACAAATTTTGGTAGGCTGTGAGTTTCCTACCAGTATTGGTAGGTTTTGGTGCTTGCGTGTTCAAACTCTGGACCCCATTTGAAGTAAGTCCTACCAGGTTAGGCGTTGGTAGGAAATAGTTATGCATCTCCTACCAAATTTTTATGATAAAATTTGCTCAGCGAGAAATGGCCTCTTGTAGGGTATGCAAGCAGATATAACTTCACTTTCACCGGTTGATTGTATATGCTAACTGCCATTAAACTATCATTTAACTAATAAATCCCATTAACTGAATTACTTTTTCCAGCAATACGAGACATCTAACTTATACAAGTAAAGAGATCTATAAGAAAATAAAAATATGAACGGAAATTGGATTGATGATAAAATAGAAAATTAATTAATCATTCTATCGCCGGTTTTTGGGTCACATATAAAAATACAGTACACTGTAATGACAATTGTATTAAATGTCAACCATTATCTTCCTAGTTTTAATTATTGAGATTTCATTTTGAAAATTATGTTTTTAGTCGGTGTTCTGTAAAACTCGGGCGATACATCTTTCTTTTACTTTTTGCCAAATATGTAAAAACAAAAAAAATTAAATAATTTAGCATACTCCATAGTGTTTAGAATGAAATGTGTTTAATTAATTATCTGAAGGAAGAAATCATTTTTATGTTGGCAGGTCACAGAAAAGTTCACAGAATATGACTAGGGATGAGGTCGAGATGTATTACTAGTACAACACGTCTGTAACTTTTGTGTGACCTGTGGACGTAGTAGTACTCTTTCATTTTATATTCCATAGGGGAGCTGTAACAAAACAAAATATGCTTTAGTGCATAATATGATTGATTGCTACATGTGCCATTCCGAAAATCATCGGTGAATATATGGCTCATAGGTAAGAATGACATATATTGCTAGAATGCGGATGTTAATCTTACTCATGTGAAATGCAGACGTTTATTTTGATCTGTCCTCTATGGATTATAGCTTGTGCAGCCTTCTTACACAGGAAAGTATATTATAATTTGCTACCATAGATAATATACTTTTTCGTCTAGTATTTAACCTGATTAGTCCAGATATCGACGAGAAAATCAAATATACTCAAATGACGTAGTCGTCTCCCTCATGCTAAAAAGTTGAATATAACTTATGATTGTGATGATAAGCAAACCGTAATAATAGCCCTGATTACCTTCTCCCATACTAAAGCGGAAAAAGTAATTAAAGAACCATGCCACCTCAGCTAAGGGAGACCTGAGGGAATTGCAGGAGGAAACGGAAAGATAGGAAATTCATATGGTGAAGCATGAGAAATAGGGATAATATATGTTTTCTTTTTGCTAGTTGTTTTGAGTATAATTAATGTTGTTCTCAACTAATTAATCGCGTATTGTAGCTGATATAGCACAATTTAAACGCTTTGAATTGTTATTACTGAGTTTTTTTCATATATGCTAGAAGCCGGACGTACCGGAAGATTTGGAATTATGACGTTTATGATTTAGTACTATGTTCATCACGATGGATGAGTTACCTGATAGTAAGTAAACTGATTGTAAACATATGATGGATAAACAGACAATGGTCCCCATATTTTCCCAAGAATTCACCCTGCTGGATAGAAAGAAACATGTTACTGGGAGAGTATTTCAAGATACTCTTTATTTAAACTCTTTAAATACAAAGATAAATTGGATTGGCAAAATTACACATTTATGTAATATCTAAAGGCTCATTAAAAGTTTAAAACCTCGCTCGTATTAACAGCCTCTAGTTGATATTTATTTATTTTATTAGAGTAAAAATTAATTAGCTAGGGATCCCCTTTTTCTACTTTTTAAATTCAAATTTTTATTAAATTGAATCTAAATTAGCAACTGCTACAAGTATAGTTGGAGTTACAGGAATTACTGCTTCTATTTTTGCCGTATGAAAATTGAATATTTTAATTTAATTTCTAAGAAATTTGTGAAAATCCTCCAATAATTCTATAAAAGAAGCATCATGACATGCTTCATACATGGGCTGTGCATCTGTGCAAACATTTACACACACTCGCCAATCGCCATGGAATTAACAGCCGGGAGGTGACAAACAATACATTTACAAATATTTGAAAAACAAGTCTTAGCGAAAGTCAGTATTTCCTCGTCTATATCCTTGTCTGGTTTATCAATCTTCAATATTAAATTAATTTAAACAAGCATGTTTCCAATATGAATTAGATTAAGAAAAATAAGTTAAATTCACTAATTTAGCAAAAAATAATAATAATAATAACTTACATGGGTAGATCTTATTGTGGCCCAATTTACCTAAACCTAATCTTCTGAATGTGAAATATTACAGTTTGATAAGACTTAGGATATGCGAGTGGAGTTTCCTAAACCAAGATTAATTACGAGACAAATACCTACCTACATATGATACCGTATTGCGTATGTAGGGTAGTCCGTGATAAGTGGTTGCTAGTTGCGGGTTTTGTCGGTTATATGGCCCAGATTTCAGCTTTAACTATTTAAAATAATGAATCTTACTCCCTCCGATAGTGAGTTTTATACATGTTTTTTTCGGTGTTGGGCATGTATTTACGAATATAAATTAGACTTTCCTAATTTATTTTTAAAAATTTCTTTTTTAAAATTAAACTTCAAATTTTAAATATTTATTTAGAAGAATTATTTTAAAAAATAATTTATGGAACTATATTATAAATGAGCATTAAAATGCGTTAAAATAATATTATAAATTACATGTCATTACAATTATGATGTGTCAAATGCTGAGTTTATTTTAAAATACTTATTAGATAAATCACATGTCTTATTTGCTTTTTCAATTTTTTTTATTTTTAATGAGTGAAATAATATTAGATTATATTATATATGTAATTCTATTTTTCTTTTGTCTTCGTAAGTTTTAGCCCTATAAGTACCACTTATTTATATTTAATGTTACCAGTAACCTTCTCCCACAAATTACATGTCATTACCATTATGATATATCAAGTCTTGATTTCATTTTAAAAAACTTATTAGATAAACCACATGTCTTATTCACTTTTCCATTTTTTTTATTTTTAATGAGTAAACTAATTTTAAATTATATTATATATGTAATTCTTCTTCTTCTTTTTTAGATTTGTACATATACATTATGTGTCGCAGGCTTTTCAACAACATAATGTAGAGGTGTGTTAGATAAAACTATTTTTAATATAACAAACAACTCTTTCATAGATTTGTACGTTTAAAAAAAGTCAGCTCACTTGCTCGATATTCATTGTGGTTTCCAGTTGGCCACACTAGAGTATATATACACATTTTAGATATCATAATCATTTAAATGACCCTCATTAATCTAATTCATTCAAAGTTGAGATATTGTTTCAAACTAGCTCGCACGGGTCCTTTTCTATAATTTTTTGTATAATATGTAATAATATTTTCTTATTATCTATTTCTTAAAAATAATTATGTAGTATCTCAAGTATACCTAATACGATTGAATGAGTGAGTGCCAGTAGTATTCGTAAATGTTTGTGTACAAAAGACTACAAATTAATACATATAATTAATTTACAAGTATTTTCACGTGAAACAAACTAAAACTTAATATATAAAATAAATTGGATTTGTACGCCTACCAAAAGTAAGTTTTATATTCAAATAATATTGAAAATTTTACACGTTTAAATATCTGTCACAATTTTGTAAGTTGTATCATGTATGTCTA
>PHNY01296264.1:30123-40524 GCA_003724115.2 Anethum foeniculum
ATGTAGCGCAATGTTCAATACAATCAGTTACATCAACTGATATTGGAGTACTACCCCATAAAGTGAGCTCTTGCGATATACACCACGGCCTCAGATTCAGTGCAAGTCTTGCGGATCTCCCAAAACACCATATAAATTTTTTTCAGAAAAATTACCAAAACCCGTAACAGGGCACATCAAAACATAAAACATCCCAAAAAAGATGGGCACAACCTTGATAACAAGGTACTCAACAAGATATCCTCTAAAAAGATTACACTCCAAAAGGAGAGACAAAACAACCACTCCCCAAGGAGAGACACACAAACACCCAAAAAAATTGGGTTTTTATTGAAGAATGATCAATGAATACGAAAAGAAGGTATTGTGCGGATGAAGAGAGGGGATGAAGATGGAGATGGAGATGGAGAGGACGGTTGGGGTTAGAGGAGATGGGGGCGGCCGACTCTCATTAGGGTTTGAGAATAGTAATATTTTATTTATTAGTTTCAAATATATTAACAAACACTTTGATCAAGAGTTTAGAGAGAATATTGAGACTAATCTTGCAAAAAAATACGTTTAATGTATGAAATTTTGATGAAGGCGAAAAATTCTTAGTCTTGATTTATTATTTAATATTATATTCTCAAATAAACTGTCGATCTTCACATTACTCTTTTATATAGTTCGTGTTCTTACTATTTCTATGAAATATTATAATATTCTAAAATTTTAAATATATTATTGTAATTATCAAATAAATATATGAATAAAGAGAACCGTACAACCGTGCATAGCACGGGTAGTAAGCCAGTAATGAAAACAAGATTAATGAAGGACGGACTATGTGAAGATCAATGAATAAAGAGAGCTCATAAATCAGGAGTAATCGAGATGGGATTAGCAGATAAGATCCTGGAAGGGGTCATCAAAGTGAGCTACCGGATGGAACAGAAACGCAGTTTAAGAAGGAGTTTACATCTCTATATTTTAGACGGACGTTTTTTATGATAAATATTGAAGTTTAAAATATAACAAACTTTTAAACTGAAATTAAATAAAAATGCTCTTGTTATTTTGAAAAAATAGCAAATTCGTATTTGAAACATAAAAAGGTAAAGTGTTTTTAAGTGAAAAATATAACTGGTTAGTTATTAATAATTTAAATATTTATTTTACATATTAAATAGAATTATCCGTATTATTTTTGAAAAAGACCATGTTTTAGTTGAAAAAATAAAAAATGTAACGTGTTTTAGTTGAAAAAGGTAAATTGTTTATATGCTAATTATGATTAAAGTATTAGTTATTAGTAGTTATAATATTTTATTAAATAGAATTGCCCATATATTTTTGGGAAAGCATGTATTTTAGTTGGTAAAAATAAGAAAGATAACGTGTTTAGTTGGAAAAGGTAATTGTTTTTTATACTAATTAGGATTAAAATAGCAATTATTAATAATAATAAAATAAAAACGGCAACATGTTTGATTGGAAAAGGTAATTGGCTGAGTATTAGTAATTATAATATTATTATTTTATTTTATTAAATAGATTTGCTCGTGATATTTTTGGAAAAATAGATGTTTTAGTTGACCTTGGTATTTTTGGAAAAATAGATGTTTTAGTTTGAAAAATAGAAAAGTTAGACATGTTTAGTTGAAAAAGGTAATTAGAGTTTTAGTTTAAAAAGGTAATTAGTAGTTATTTGGGAAATAATATATTTTAGTTAGGAAAAATAGAAACAATAACATGTTTAGTTGAAAAAGATAATTGGTTACGTATTTGTAGTTATCGTATTTTTTTTTTTGATAAATGAGTTAATTCAATAATAAAAAGCCATACAACATCTACATAAACAGTCGCGACGAACAAACAAAACACAAAAACAATCACTGATTAATCCATTCTTCTTGGAGATAAAATCACGTGATTTCTTGAAGATGATATTTACACCTCCTTCAGCCATAACCAATTTGAACTATCGACCGGGAATGCAATCCCTTAACAACTTTTATTACTAAATCAAGCACTATACTCACACAATCTGTGAGAAAATAACAAAACTCACATAAACTGTGAGACAACAAAAAACCAAAACCGAACGCGAACTAAACGTGACAAACTATCAACTTTAGAATTGCAAATGTAGTTATAATATTATTATTTTATAAGACTTACTTGTGATATTTTTGGAATAATAACAGCTATACAATTGTCTTTTCTAATTAAAAAAAGTTACTTTTTAATTAAAGCATATTACTTTATATTTGTTTTATTTTTAATGTAATTATTATATTGTGAATCTGAATTTTTATTTATTAGAATATTTTATTTTTAGTAATAGAATGATACTGGGAATAGGATGATAAAATATTATGGAGATATTATATTTATAACAGAATTATATTGGAAATTGGATGACCAAAGTACAGGTGACCAGATTATCAACGAAACTTTCAATGTTTCGTCTTTAATATAATAGTATTGATTTGATGTATAACTCATGCTTGTTTTTAATATTAATTATTTTTGTTTTAAACTTTTATTAAATAAATTTGTTAAAGGTATTCGAATATATGTTTTCATTAAATAGATATTTATAATAATTAAATATGTAAAAAATAAGTAAATATATTTTAAATAATTATAATCATTAAATAAGTTTTAAAATAAAAAAAGTTATAACCAACTCAGATAAATTGATTAAAAAATTATCTACCCGACCCAAGTAAATAGATAGATATTATAGTTATATTTTAGTTAGAATAATTTTCATTTATTATAATTTTGAATTAATTTTTAAAATAATTAGGTCACTGAAATAGGTTAAAGATAAGAGGCGGGTTATTTGGTTGAAATATATTTCATTAATTCAATTACTCAGAAGAAGTAAATCTAGTGATGTGTTCTTATGTGATCATGAATTTTTAATAATTAGGCAGGTTAGAAATGCAAATAATTTCTAAAATTAATTTGAATTACTTAAATTGGTTTAATAAGTGTGAACCCGCCAAGGTATACTGGTCAAAAATGGGATCTTATTCCAACTAAATAGTAATGTCATATGTATTTCTTATTTTAAAGAGGATTATATATGATTTTTATTAATAATTTCTTTCTCAAAACCGTTAACTTGACTTAGAAAAAGTCAAAAAATATTTATTTTTTTTTTGAAACTGAGTGAGTTCGTATAACTAATTAATTATGTACTCCCTCCGTCCCACCAGGTTTTATGCTGGGAATGGAGGGCTCGACACGCATTTTAAGGCTTATAAAAAGTATACTATAGTTCTATAAATTTTTTTGGAAATTTTTTTTTTCTGTATAAAAATTATGAAACTATATTTTATAAGAGCATTAAAATGTGTGTCGAGTGCACGGTTCCTAATGTAAAAAATCTTATAAAAGCCTTAAAATATGTGTTGAGTGCACGGTTTACAATGTAAAGAATCTGAATCTGATGGAAAAGATGGAAGGGAGTACATTACATAGATAAGGGCCTCGGGTCCAAGTAAAACAAAATTGCAATTGAATAATTTTGAAACCAAATCAACAAATCATAACTCCAATTTTTCTATCCTACATCAATAAATAGTATTAATCAATTTATTTTATAACCGGTAATTTTCAAATACTAATATTTACCAAAAATATGGTAATTGGCCCAAAAAAATATCATTAATCAACAGAATTTCTGTTGACCTACTTGTGGCCGTAGAACATGACCTGTTTACTCGACCAACATGTCACCTCAATGCCATTTCACTTTAATTTCATATTTTCCTGACAATGACATAACCCATAATTTATCCCAAAAAATGACATGACCGATAATCTTGTAGCAGCTTGCCTAAGACTTTTGGGAGCAAAGTATTACCTACTTTAAATATTAACTAGTTAATTTATCATGATTTTTCAAAAATAAAAAGAGAACTTTACGTATTTGTGGCGAACTTTCTATCAAGTAAAAATAATAATATAGATCCTTTCAAAAACAAATAAGAATATAGATACTACAATTTGAAACAAACAAGACAGACAATCTTAGATATTACTGTGTCTGTATAATGATAATCATACTGACCAAAGGTTTGGGTATGGCTGGCGCATAGTGTTGGCATCAGTAGGGATGCATCGGACACCGTCAAATTAATATATGGGACAAGTGAACAAGTTCAACATAACATCAGAATTTTCATGGATAATCACATTGAGCACTACAAGAACAGTTTGATGGTCAACAAAGCATGCAAAATTAGCTCATCCTTTCTTCGGCATTGCTGCAAGGTTAGTATACATCCTTGCCATGGACTGGAATCCTCTGATATCACCAGATCGGAGAAGATTGCCTAGGCAGAGAATAAAAAGGAACAATTAGGTTTTAAAAACAGACTTGTAATTTTGTGCAACTCCACCAAACTCTCGAAAAGACAAGACAGGGGTAGATATATCGTATTCATGCAAGACAAGTTACGCAAGTTGCTGTGAATTTTCTATACATGACAATCTGATGTATTTAACAAAATTAAAACGTTACTGTTCAACACTGTCATGTTCACAGAATTCACAGAAATATAAGCCAAAAAAGAAAACGAAAAAAAAAAGCCACATCAGACTTCCTAGCTTAATTGTCAGGATGAAGACCCTGAATATTTCTCAAGAAGGCTTTATTTGAAACATGTGGCAATGGAGGAGTCATTATTGTCTGGCCTAAAAGAACTACACAAACTAGAAGCAAAAAAGTTGGGATTTATGCAAGTACACTTCTGACTTCCCCCATCATCTTCTGTTTCATCTTCCGTAAAACAGCTAAAAATATACAGTAAACCCGTTAAGTAATCCTCCAAAGTACGATAGCATTGGCAGAAATGACTAACACATAACAGTGATTGAATTAAACAGAAGGAAACAGATTGTCTTAATTTATGATAGTCGTTAATCATTAAACATACCATCTCAATTGTCTACCTTAAATCCAAAACGTAATATACATAATAATACTTGAAAGATATTTACCCGAATCACAATTTAGTGGACTGTCAGGTTCTGGGTGGGCCATCAGAGCAATTATGGCCCTACAAACAGATTGTAGTGTCCAAGCTGGGCTCCATGCATTCTTCAAGATATCAAGACAAATTTCTCCCGTCTACAAGTATCGAAGTAAATGCACATAAAAAATTAACAGAAATCACATCAGCAATGGGTGATCGCTGTGCAAGATGCATTTTTTTGTTTCATTCAATTTTTTTTTCAATGGCTAATGCAGAAATTTCCATTTTTATTTTTATTATCAATATTATTTTTTTTACAGGGGAGGTCGGGCAGTGCAACGCAGAGCCTAAATTTTTTACCCCCTTTTCCTTTGGTGGGAAGACAGAAAGCTACATCTACCCCATTCCTTGCTGATGTACCGGACCAAATAACATTATAACTATTAGACAATCATCAAGAAAAGAAAAGATAACAAACAGAATCAGTTTAGTAGTAACAAAATTGAAGGAAACAGACCCCGCAGAAATAAACAGCTAAGGCTCTTGTCAATGGTTCAAACCAATTAGAAATTTGGTACAATTGCATAAATCATATTATATATAGTGCCACTCCATGCTTGCCAAATTTCAGCAGAACAGGACACATATTAACAGTTACAAATGGAACATGTTATAGTACGAAAGTATAAAAAATAGGCAAATTGCAGACTTACATAAGTTATAATTATGCTTATAATCATTCATGATCCAAGTCATATCCATCTTTCAAAGAAAATTTGAAATTAATATGTTATGCATTTTCTTCCACATACTTATTGCTTATTGCTACATATCTTCGACAATCTAGTTTAACTACACAAAAGAAATACGGATCTGTCATTCACATACAAGAACTATAGACACAATTAAAGCTACCACTTCACATTCACAATCATGTTCTCCAATCGAAAAATGGCGGTGCTAAAGTTTACCTTGAAATGAACATTTGGATGAAATATTTTTGTTAGGAATCGCACTTGAGGGGGCTGCAAAGGATACTGCTCAGGAACTGAGAAGGCGAGCTGGAAAACGCCAGCTTCATAAGGAGTTTCTGAAGGGCCCTGAAGACGGAACTTGGTCAGTAACAGAATATTGCAACCTTTTCACCAATTGTGGAACATACCTTGATAAGAGCAGTCCATTTAAATATGTTGGAATCGTCACAAACAAGTTGAATATCTGGGTCTGCAGATTTCTCCCGCTGCACCTCTTTGTATTCTTTAAACAGTCTAGCACGTGATGCCTGCAACAGATACCAATATGCTTTGTAAGACCATAGTCACATAGAAAGAAGTTAATATGAGGTAGTTCAAAAATATGGTAGGAAAAAGGTAATCCTAGAAAGGCAAGAACCTCTAACGAGTGCACTTCTTACAAGCACAAGTTTAAAGAGTACTGAAGGCTAGATCACGTCTTCAAGGTACCAATAAAATCTTTTATTACTAAATAAAAGGCCTTTCATAAATGAAAATTAACTGATAGCTATGGCATGAAAATGTTAAATCTATATCTATATCTATACTTCTTATACTATACTATTAAAGCCGAACCAGAGATAATCTGTCAGTCGGTACTTTGGGCCTAACGGACTACAAATAGTTTGGGTTTTTATATTAGCATAATATAATGACCGAACTGCAAATTTTTGCATAATACTAATTACAAAATATTCAGGTTAAGATGGCATAAGATTTATTGGGTGAAAAGCATAAACTTTTACAATAAACATATATGTTATCTATGAAAAATGAACTTCTATAGATTGAATTCTTTATAGTAAAAAAAAAAAAAAAGAAAATTAAAAACATATCAGACAGATAAAAAAATGGAAATACTTTTTTATATAGTGTTCTAGGTTAAAAAAATATATATTGGAGTAAAAAAGAACGAGTTTCTATTAATTGAATCATGTTACATAACTACACCAGACTTTGTTGGTACTATCTATAAAATTTATTGAATATATCAATTTGACCAGCAACCAGCCCGTGCCTTGCACGAGTTCCCCAATTTCTTGGAGTAAAAAATAAACAAATCCACAGTTGTTACCACACAATGCCGTCGGTTAAGAGTATCATGGTGTCGGCAAGAATTCAAGATACTAAATTGAGTTCTTGTCCACAAGGTACTTAATAACATCTTTCATTATTAATGGACGGACATTGAAAATTGAATATTGAGGGATAGCTATTGCATTAAACATTGAATCTATATAACAAATAGTTAAGATTTCCATAGTTGTCACTGTGCCACAGCTCGTGGCAACACCATAGTGATAAGGCTTATTATGGAAATTTAGCATTCCCAATATATATACACACACCAAACATACATACATGTGTTCCTCGTAAAATATTACATAGTTTAATTATTATCAAAGGTTTGAAATTCCAAACATATATCTGTATAACGTTATAAAAATTATGTAGCCTGCAACATAAGAAGTATCACAGCCAATGGTTAAATTTTTTAAATTTATAATTGCTAAACATTTTAATGTTAAAATAACAGATAACATATATAATTGTCCAAAAAGCAGATCCTAGCAGGGTAAACAAATACGGGGCCGAGCATATAAACCATACGCGGAAAAGCGGTCAAAAATGTATAGGTGTCCAAACTGCCTTGATTTTAATAGGTTTGGCGAGTTAGGTGGTGCCTAGGCGTACAGTAGATGAACTAGGTGTTCATGTACGCAGATATATAAATTCCTAATACATAATGTGACTTTGCTTAATTTCATCTCCTAGTGGTAAAATTCATAAAAACTGAACAATTATACTCGTAACAAAAGTCTGAAAATTAGACAAACAAAAGTTAATTAAATCTATTTGATTCAACCAAATAAACTAATCATTACGACCAAGAACAATCAAAAAATATATCTACATAACATATGACACATATGCCTATATATAGAGCCAAATGTCTAATTGGACACCCTATATATAATACAGCAATCAAATCTTCAAAACTAATAAGAATCTAATTCAAACATAACAATTACCAGGTAAATATATAATACTGGGTAAAAATCAATTGGATAGGACACAGAGCAGACTCTTTACACATAGCAGGAAGTGTTTTCGGTGCTAATACATGGGGTCAAGATCACAACTGAGGTAAATTAAAACATAATTGTTGCAAGTAACTAGAGCCATATGAGTTATTATTATGCACACAAGTCAATCAATTGAAGCCTGCCACATAAAGATATAATCAAACCTGCATCTTGAAAGCAGCAGATAAGATGACTCCAACAGCAAGAGCTGTAGATACAGAATTAAATTAAAAATATATAATAATAATAATAATAATAATAATAATAATAATAATAATAATAATAATAATAATAATAATAATAATCAAAGAAAACATCAAATCTCGGGATAAAAGCCCTAAAATTAATTAATTATAAATAACTGACCTCGGAAGTTTTGCAGGAAATGATGAGCGAGTGTGTGTATGTATATATGTCTGTCACAAAAGAAAACAACAGTGTTGGTGGATGTATGTATAGGCTTCCCAATTGCCGATCTGATTGTAGATTTTTTGATTCGGTTTTTAATCAAGACCTGCTCGTCACGCTTTTTCCAATCCCCACACATTCTAATTTCTTTAAATTATTTTTTTAATAACAAATTCTTCTTATTACTATTCGTTTTTTTATTTGTACTGATTTATTTCTAATACTCATGTTAAGCAAATTCTTTTGATCATATAAATCTGTCAATTTATTAATTTTTAATTAAAAATTTAATTTAAAGCAATAAAAATATTAAAATATAGGAAAATTACCAAAAAAATATAAATTTTTTAATTTTTTTTACAATTTTAATATATTTTGAAAATCTGTTTGCAACCAAAAACAACAAGATTTTAACCTTCTTTCATGTTTTTCTCAAAAAGATTTAAAATAAGTTTTGTTGTGTTCGAAGTTGCATTTGATACACTTGTTATATTTGGTTTAATAAATTTTAATTTTTAATAGGCTTAATAAATTTTTAATTTTTATCATTTATTTTAAAAAATTAAATTATAATTTAAAAATACAAAAAGGAATCGGATCGAAATGAGATTTAGATATTGTGGCATAGTATCATCGGATTAGGTGTTCGTCCAATATGGCACCTGAGTGAAAAGATGCATAAATTGTACCAGGTTGAGTTAGTATTCGCTTAATAAATGAGAAAATTATGAATTATTTTAGAATTAATCAAGAATCACTTCTATATTTTAGGCAAATCATATTATAGCAAAAAAATTTCTTATTTAACATTTTCATCCTACTATACTAATCATGATTTGTTAATAATTCTAATTCTAATTTGAATGCCGTAATTAATTCATTTAACATATTTATATTTATATACATATATATATATATATATATTATGCCAAGAAATATTTATAATAAGTTACTACCAAAAATTAAAATCAGTTACAATTGTATATTATATATTATAAAATAATTTTATGAATATTTACAAATCAAATCAGCCGTCTCATCTTCCCTAACTCTAGCCGTCCCATTTTCTTCTTCACCCCTTTTACCCATCTTCGTCTCCGTCTCCATCTTTATCTTCATCCCCCTTCTTCATCCACACAACACTCTTTCTCTTGTTTTTAATTATCTTTTAATAAAGATCGAGATTATTCACTTTAGTATTCAGATCTACTAAGGTTATGAGCTCGAATTTTATAATAAAATTTGTTTCGTTCTGTTTGAGTCATTATTTGTGTGTTTGATTGTCTCGCTTTGTGCGATGTGTCTCGCTTTATGCGATATGATGGTTGTTTTGAAAATGAATTTTATGGTGTATTGGGAGATCTGGATATCACGCATCAACAACACTTTCGGCAGGTCTATTGCTAGTGTCCGGCAGGTAGATAGCTGAGGTGTGTTTGGAACGGTAGTGAAAATCGCATGTGCTCACCTCTCACAAAAAATATTCGTTCATAACATGAGGCCTGCAACAAAGTCCTCTGAACATTGCACAATCCGTGGAATTAATGTGAGAGTCTATTGTGAAGCTACTGTTTTAAAGGGAGATGCAGGTTGGATTACTCGGAAACCTTTATCTTCATTTTTAATTTTCAGAATATTTGTATTCAGTTAGTTAAGCAATCCGGAAACAGAGCGGTTAATTATTTAGCTCATTTATTTGTTTTTCAACCTGGTTGCATGATCAGTTGGGGGTTTGTTCGATTGAGTCTTTTTCAAGGTTGTTGGGCTCAAGGCATGTCTGAACATAACATACAAGTCTACTCAGTTGTGACTTTGTCACACAGCAGCCTAGTGATTCTTGTTACTAGGATGTAGTATTTGTTTTCCCAATGTACTTGTCTTGATGATCATGTAGATAGGTTATTCTGATTGCTCAGT
>PHNY01296312.1:2058-14614 GCA_003724115.2 Anethum foeniculum
GCGACCCTATCTAACTAAAATCAACCTCAAATGCAACCAAAAACTCAATACAACTAGTTGCATATCTGGTTGATTTTGGTTATGCCGTATTTTTTCAAATATTTTCGTAAGATAGTAAAATCGCAAAAAAATTAGAAAAAATAATATTTTTGATAATTTCTCTACTTTTATTAAAAAATAAAAGTTCAAAAATTGATTTATATTATTATTCTTTTATACACTTTAAAATAAGTGGGAAAAGTTGAAAGGACAACTATTGGGACGGTGGGAGTACTTTTTATATCAATATAAAAATTCGGTTAAGGTTAATTTTCTTTGCAGATTAAGAATGTGCACAAGTTTATGGCAGATTTCTATTCTTCACGTAATCCTGGCGTAATGGACTAATGGTAGGTATCAAAACGGACTGCTGTTGGTGAAAGATCGTTACAGTGAATTCAAAGCCCAAATCACAATCGGGCCGGGGTTCAGCCCAATTTATAAATAAATAAATAAAATATAAGTTATTCTACTAAGTAATATGGTGGATATTTCTTGCATAAAGGGCGGATTGAACTTTACAAGGACACGTGTGCCATAAAAAATTTATATAAATAATATATTTTATATCAACTGGCCCAATTAACAAAAATTGTTTATACTTTTATTGAGTCCCAGACTTTAGGGGCTTCCACTCCAATATCCTAATTTCGATTTTAAGTGAATGCTCGAATTTAAATAGATGTCACAGAGATGGGATACTGTGCTAGCTCTTTTCAGAATTAGTCGAGGTGCGCGTTGTCCGGTTAACCAAAAAAATTTCAATCTCCTCTCAATTTATTTTCAAGTACATTTATATTTCTTCCTAACTGGACTTTTGGATTTGCCCTTTTAAGTGGGCCTTAGGCCCAACATATTTTTATGAGCTGAGTGGAAATATAATGGTGTGGTAACCAAATTTTTAGTTTTTTTTATATTTGAAATTTATAAATAGATATTAACATGGATGAAAAAAAAAATCTAATCAATCTTGGCGATAACAAATTATGACAATTTTTTTATATACTAACAGGGCCCTCACTGAAAAAAATCGTGGATCCTGTATTTTATTTTGACGATTCTTAAATTTGTTCTGCATTGCACTAACTAAAATTTCGAGACAACGAATAATTGGAGTTCAAAAACATATTCACAGCTGATTAGCATAAAAGTCTGGGAAAAAAACTACTAAACACTACAATTAGTCTACAGAAGAAGGGTTGAGTTTACCAGGAACACAACTAATCCACATTTAGACGAAGTGCATTCGTTTATATTAGAGATCGAATCTGTGGTGACAGAGGACAGCTCTGCAGGAGTAAACTAAGAAAGTAAGCAGAGGAGTCAAGAAGTTCTGCTTGCTCAAAGAAGTTTGAACCTTGTCAAAAACAAGGCGGGTGTGCGAGTACGTTTAAGTAGAAAAAGAAAAGAAGCCATGAATTTGCAGTTTCTCTTCGGGCACGGCTAGAGCAATGACCATGTTAGACTTCATAAAGAACAACTCAGGATTATGATATTTTTGTGAACATGTTTAGAACAGATGAGCCCGTTGTGATGAGGACATTCTGTGCTTCGCTAGATAATATTAGCATATGCCAATTAGTGAATATGTGCAATTGTATGGGAATTCCTCTTTGTGGAATAGACGATATCTGAGTTTTATGCTTCGGAAAAGACTAAAATTGATTAAAAAAAGAGACTAAGTTAATCAACGCGAAGGGTGTGGAGTCTCTACCGGAAGGTGATCTTGGTAAATATTGGGATACATTCAGTGAAAGAAATGCGTCAACAGCTTCTGAGCTTCATCATTGGTTGGATTTATCACTTAATCATTATGTACCATCTTCAGTTCTCATTCACTCCAGAGCGTTCACCATGACCATTTCAACGGAAAATGTAGCGTCGGGACAAGCTAGAGCAATTGCTGGGGACAAACAGGAAAAGCTTTGTGAAATTAGTCTTACAAACAGGAAAAGCTTCTTGATTTATCACACAATGATGCAAATTCAGATCAGGTTTGCTATCATGTTTGTGCAAGCAGACCTATCAAGCTATAATTTCCTATAAAATGTAAATTATTCAATGTCTCAAATGTCCATTTTTCATTTGTTCATTTGTTATAACATAAATATACACAATGTACAAAAATTAAAAATACATAATAAATCAAGAATATCTGGACAGCAGAGGTGTTCTACTAATTCTAGCTCACACTATTCCAGTAACTGTTCTCCCACATCTGCACTTTCTTTATTAAACCAGTCTTTTCCCTTACCAATTTGACAAAGCCTTCGGGTGTATATGGGGAAGGCAGTGTGCATGGACTTTCCAAGGAAGGAGTCTTCACTAATGAATCCATCTTGAACTTCTTCTCTGTCCCTTCTGCATTGCACGCCATTGTTTCCGAACAAAATTCAACAGCTTTTACAGGTATTTTTGGCTCAAATCTTAAGAGCTTTGCGTATTCATTTAACAAATGAAACATGTAGTCATAAACATAATCCATCTTTAGCTCATCTTGGATGAAGGTGCTAGCAGCCTTTCCGATTTCCTGTGCCTGCATTTGCGATATATTAGAGGATTACAAAAGCAACTTCTAAGATGAAAATGATATCCGGAGAAGGAATGAATACCTTCTCTGTATTGAGCTTTCCCCATTCTACTGCATATTCTATTGATCTGCATTTGTCATCGTTGTTAATTGGCCAGTAATGTTCCAATGGCTTTAGACTTCTCAGGAAGAAGTCATAGTAATCTGGTTTCACTAACAAAGTGACTGAATCACAGGCTAATATGTACTTTTCACTAACTGACCAAGCATATCCTTCAATATAAATCTTGTACCTACAACATTGATCATGTGTCTGAATTTGTGAGAAACAAGAAAGAAAAAAGAAACTACTATATTACGAAATTAAAGTAAATTTTGCATACTTATAAGTGCATTGATTTGCAACATTTGACTGTTGAAATCCCTGTTGCCCTTCGCGAATCCAGTCCTGGAAAAAAAACCAAAATTTACGATTACCTTCAACAGATTGATTTGAACATATGATATTTACTTACTGGCCTAATGAATTCAATTTCTTTTACCTGAACGAAAAGGCGAGCATTCCAGTCATGTTCTTGAGAAACATTGCACTTGAGCAGGTCTTTTCTGTTGTCTACAACAAAAGGGTTTCCTTTCCAATAAGCATATGGTTCCCTTTCCATCCATTTGACCTTACTGTTCCCTTCTTTCATTTCTTTCAGTATCAATTCCCATGGCTTTAAATTTATTTCAGCCCTTTAAATGCATTAACAGCTTTTCAATCTTTGAGGTTTTCAATATAAGCAATCTAATCTGATAGATTTAGTTTAGTGTAGTTTTACCAAGTCCAAGACATAATCCACAACATTATTTACACAAGAATCTATAAAATAGCAAACATTTAAGGCACAATAAGAAACGATTTTATTAACAGTTGTGTGAAATTCGAAATTTACCAACCCCAGAAGGACCAATCAGGAAAGACAATATCACTAGTCCATTGATCACCGCAATATCTGAATAATGGTGGAGGGGAGACATTCAGTCTACGATACAAATGTGATTTCACCACCGGTTTGTCATCAGTATCAAACATCAATTCCAGATCCGGAAGTCTACCGGGATATCTTCTCAACAACTGCAAAATTCCCCATATTGTGAACACATCTCTAGTTTGTATTGACTGCCTGAATTTTTCTATGTAAACCTTTCCTTGCACTATCACTAGTCGAAAATGTGCAGTCCTTTTTGCTTTATCCACCATGTTCCTCGTGATCCCTGTTGCCTTAAACGGCTTTAAATCTTCGTGTATCCAGCGAAAATACTCAGGGCATGTTGCACTTGCTCTTGAATCATCACTACCTTCCTTTCTTCTGAAAACCTTAGGATAATTCGATGGACACATTTGTGTCACATTTTCACCTGAACAATACAGAGGTATCTCTACTCGTTCCTGGATTTTAACCTTTTCCGGGATTTTCTTCAATTCATCTGTTTGCGTTACCCTCTTATTCTCTTTGGAAACAATAATGACATTATCAACATAAACTTTACTCTGCTAAAGATTAAAAAGAACCGCAATCATCTACTAATATATGTGACAAAAAACACTACATAGCGAAATTTGTTACAAAAATCATATAAACTTACATGATTGATCACAGAATACATAAACGCTGCAGTGACAAAAATGAAAATATAAAGAATAGTTGTACTGATTCCCGATGCCTTCTTTAGCACTGGCAAACGCCATAAGCTCGATGTCTCTCTTGATAGCCTGATAGTTAAATCTCCCATAATCAAAATCCGCATTTAAGAAATGAATTTTATTTTTAATTTTCGAATGTAACCATTCAATTCACTGCAAGTCCTAATGGAGTAAGCTAATTGAATTGTACAAGTACTAGATATTTGGTCTGCAAATTTTCTATATCTGATCAAGTCCATCAATATGCTCTTTTCTATATTTCTAGAACTTTTACATATTAGTCCACTTCACTGTCCATATCAAATGCACACATATATTGTAAAAATAATTATACATAACCAATGCATGTATACACTCTGAACCCTCACGGAGGAGAACACATTCTGACCAAGATTCGTCACAACTGCATAACTAAAATCGAGTCTCGAAACGACTAAAACCACACATTTTCCAACATGTAAAATTAAATATATACATAAACAACATACATATCAATGTAACAAAAGAAACAAGAGGCTGTTGTTGATTTACCAGTCAATGTTTTTCATCTCAAAATCAGAAACTCTGTTGTCGGCAGTCCAAAATCTTGTTCCTGCTTAAAACCCTTGTGTATGGATAGATATAATGTTAATATGAATGGTGTATAAGTTTTGTACGTATAGATTATGAATATAGACAAACAAATGGAAGGATAACAAAGTTAGATATGTAGGGTTGTGAAAATGAAAAATAAATGTGGGTTTTCAGGGTTTTGTTGTTTAGTAAATTTGGTAACAGAAAGTTGAAATTCTTTAGAATGTTAAGGCTAGTAAAACTCTCTTTTTTGGACTTAATTTGTTTTAGTTTGGAGTTTGTTAATGGGTTAATTATGCAGTGCTTATCTAATTACTTTTAACTTTATTTTTCTAATTTTTTTTTGAATTTCTATTGAAAAATATGGTATTAAAAATTATTTAGTTAGTACATAATTATTCGATTAATTGCTGACAGATATTCTAATTGATTATACATTAAGTTTTCAGAGCCTTGATGAAAAAATCTTTTTGAAAAAGATACTCAAAATACCATAAATTTGGGGGGATAACAAACATCCAAAATAAAACATTAGTGGATTTATTAGATTAGATTTTGGAAAAAAAATTATTTAAGATTCTATTATGATCATTGAAATCTTGTGGTGTTAGAAAATTTATTATAAAATGCAAAAGGATTGTGATATGCATGTGATCATTGAAATATTGTGATATGCAGAAGTTGAATTTACGATCTCTCTAAAATAAGACCTCAACTAGGGGTATACAGATGAACGCATTAACCGCTCGCAACCGAACCGCATTTTGCGAATAATCGCAAAACGCGGGTTGGTTGCGGATGAAAATTTTAGTAATCGCTTATTTGCGGTTTGGATGCAGTTTTATATTTTAGAAAATCGCAAAATCGCAACCGCAACGGCAAACCGCCAAATATATATTTATAATAAAATATATTGTATAGTATATAAACTAATAACTAAACACATTTATTTTGTTAATTTTTTTATTATTTAATATTATAAGATTAATAAATTAACGCTACTTTTGTTATGACTTAAACCATCCATTACTTCATGTCCAATTAGTCAATTACCTACCCTCTCATGTCTCAAACTCTCGCTGCGCTACACTACCTTATTTTTTATTAGCAGTATTAAGAACAACATGATAGCCAAGCACCGGAGTTTGAAGAAATCCTGCAATTTATATTAGTTTTTACTCATTAGGCGAACACTTTGTATTTTATATCTTTGAATGCCAACTTGTTAAGCAACTGGAACTTAAATTTATTAATGTTTTAATTTTTTTTTTTTGTGATTCCTAATATTTTATATTAAGTGATTGAACCGCAAACCGAACCGCAATAACCGCAAATTCGTAATCGCAATTAATGCGGTTAATATGCGGTTGCGGATGGAAATTTTCCAAAATCGCTCTTCGCGATTTGGTTCGACTTTTACCCCAAAACCGATCCGATCCGAACCGCGTACACCCCTAACTTCAACCACTATACCGATTTTTTATTAGCCTTAATTACCTCAAATTCAGAAATAAATGCCTAAATATCCAGAAGAAAAAGGTGGTCCGATATGCCTTCCAAATTCCAATTACGCAAGATGGAGTACTATAAAAAAGGTGGTCCGATATGCCTTCCAAATTCCAATTACGCAAGATGGAGTACTATAACAAGAAGATACGTTATAGCTAAACCCAAAACGGAGATTTGCTGCACAATAAGTCACGTATTGAGAAGATACGTTGTACAAAATGACTTGTTTTGGTAATTGGGCTTTTTTGCAGAAGTTGATCCGCACTGACGAAAGCTGATGGACCAGCAATTCATAGTAACTGGCCCATTAAGGTTATGTTGAAGTTAAAAGTGAAGTATTAAAGATGATACTTGATAGGCTTCTTGTCACATACAGTTATATACTAATGACTCGGTTTTGTCGCGGAAAAATGAATATTTCAAATTCTAAGAATATTTGGAATGAATGTTGGAATATATAAATGAAAAATAAAATTATATAATAATACTAGTAGTTTAATTGCACACTCAAAATAACAGAGTAATTTTTGACGGGATAATAAACATAAATTTTAATAATAAATCATATATCATTTCTAATAAATGTCAATACATTACAGAAAAAACTAAAATATATATGATTTCAAGTTTGGTCTTGTTTTGTGACAAAAAAAATGTTCAGTCTTGTTTCGATATAATTTTAAAATCAAAAATTAAGAAAGTCAAATCCGGGTTTGACCTCGAGTACTCAAAGTTAAACCGAGTTTTAACTGATTTTTTATAAAATTATTTTTGAACCCGATTATTCGGACTCAGACTGAACAAGGGTTCAATAATAAGTACTCAATCTATTCACTGATTTTTAGAACACTCACAATATTTCGTTAACCGTATTAAATGACTATTTAGGGCCACAATCCTAATATGGTTACTTAGGGGCAAGGGTGCTCTAATAAGGTTATTTTAGACATTTTCTCGTCCGCTTACAACTAGTTTTGTTATATCTTTCAAAATTTAATTAAATATACAGTAGAAAAGAGTGCCATTTACTTACAATGAATGAAAAAAGTTTGAGATGTGTTTGGAATCGTCTTATAAACGGCTTAGAAATCAAAAAACATACATTTTTTTTAAAGATATCCAAAACGAGCACCAAGACTTTTACAAGTCACAATTTTCAGTAGGCTCTTATACTCAGCATAGACTATAAAAACACCAAAAGTTTGACACAGACAGATCGACTCAAGTGATACTACTATAACTTTGTACTATATTTATACTTTCAGTATAGAAAATTTGTATCAACCAGTAAGAGGAAAACATATATAACCAATTTACATGAAATTTTGTTGACTAAACAGAAATGTAACATCTACATTCTCGACAGAATTAGAGTAGCTTTAGTGTGCTTGTTCAGGTAAAGAGCGACCAACTTTTGTTAGAATTCTTGAAGTTGCGTAGTGTCATTACAAGCTGCTGTCGTTCACCCTCTACCTCCGCAAACTTGAGACTTATTTCCGAATATCTCTGTTGCATATCCCTTAATTCACATTCCATCGACTGGTTTCTCTCCTTGAGCAACACCATTTCATTCAATGAGTTATCTAGGTTTCTACAGTCTCTTGAATCTGTACCAGAGTCTTTTATCTCATTGTTTGATGGAATGTTGTTATTGCTGCATACGTAAATGACAAGGGAATTAGAAAACGCATTACACTGTTTAGGAGATGCATTTTTTAAGTGAACTTTATTTTAAGTTATTTCCATCAGATAACATACGTTAATACATACATAAGTCAAATGATCTGAACTCATAGTATGAGTTTTCTAACATACCTTTCTGTCAATGATCGTGGATATCCCATCTCCTCGGTTGTTTTTATGGGTGTTGAATCTTGGACTCCATATATTACTGCTTCTCTTATTCCAGCAGTTAGGTTCCCAGTATCCTCCTTCACCTGTTTTAATATAGATGTGTCCCCTTGTATAAATAAATTTATAATGTGTTTTGGATAAAAGATCTGATTAAAACTCAACCTTGGAACCAAATGCAACTTAACTTTTGTGTATAAAGTTTATTATAACGCATTATATGAACAAAAGTTTCCTACCTTTTGGCATTCGTGGCCACAGAAACTTGCAGCGTTTTGATTGAGAATCTCCACAGTATTCTCTAAATCTTCAATCTTCCTCTGAAGATCTTGCTCCTTTACTAGAAATGTGTTTGATGACTTATCCAGATCAACTTCTTTCAGCTTAATTTTAGCCTGTAAATCAAGGAAATATGTGATGAAACTAATTGAAGAATGATGCATAGTTTATTATGGGTGGACCTGGATTATTTCAACAGTACAGATAAACAAAAGATGGTAATGGAATGATAATAGGTAACATTACTGCAAACTTACCTCGAGTAATTTTATTTTTTCCTTTAGGTCTACCAACTCTTTAGAGGCACAAGGAGAATTATTTCTTGCTTTGGCTACCTCTGGAACTGGTGCTCGTCCATTGCCATCTTTAATTTTCTTCTCTGCAATGCTTAACGCGTCCTCCTTCTTCTTAAGCGTACCTTTCAGTTGAATAACCTGTTTCTGATATTTTTCTTTCTGCGACTCTTCCGCTGTGGAAAATAGTTTCAACTCATTATACTGAGCTTCAAGAGTTGCCAACTCGGACTGCAGATTTTCAGTCGTTAATTTTGCTTCATCCTTAGCGTTCCTCATTAAATTCAGTTCTTCCAGTGAATTTTGAGCTTCCACCTTCAACAATGCTGCCATGTTTTCTAATGTGTTTCTTTCAGCAGCCCCCTCTTCCAGCAGTAATTCAGTATCCCTGATTGATGCCTTCATTTGTTCTAGCTCAGCTCTCAAAGTTTCATTCTCCTCGGTTTGCTTGGAGGAGACATTATTCACTCTATCCAGCCTTCCAATCTCTGATTGAAGCAGCAAGATTTTCTGAGAAAGAGTTCTCTGAGTTTCTTCAGCATGCTTTCTATGATTTTTAAACTCAGTGGACTTGTAATCAACTTCCAACTGCAATTTTTCTATTTGGTTTAATTTCAATTCCAGCTGCCTGGAAAGTTCGGCCAGCTTTGCTTCATAGTGCTCCTTAACTGATTGGACATTTTCCTTAGCTTGCCGCAGCATTTCTTCTAGACAAGTTTTCTCTAGACGAAGTTCATTAGCTTCAGTCAATGCCTTTGTAGCTAGCCTTTCATTTGCACTGAATGTAGATGCCATCTGCTCAGAGAGCCGTCGAAATTCTTCCTGTAGCCTATCTGCTGTATTAGCATTTTGCCATCGTGTCTTTCTCAGATTTTCCTCTGCTCGTATAGCTCTCTGCTCCTGCTCAACTTTTGAATGAGTAAGGTTTTCCAGATCAGCTTCAAAGCCTTGTGCCTGCTTCTCCATTTCTTCCTCTAAGCCTTTAACCTGATTTTCAAGATCACTTATTTTAAGCAAAGTGTTGGAAAATTCTTCTGACTGTTTCTTCAGCTCATTTTCCAAATTTGCAATCTGGGTTTCAAGGCCCTTTAGAGTGGAATAAGAAGTTGCACATTCAGAACAGTCAAATTGCATCTTCAGTTGATCTTGCAACTGACTTTGTTTTAACTCATTTGTGATGGCATGGTTTTCTTGTTTCATGATTTCATAATCCAGAGCAAGCTGCTCCAGTTGCATTTCTAGATCATCTCTTTCTCTCTTGTAGATCTCTACTTCACCACAAAGGTCAATGATCTTTTGCTCCTGCATGTATGTGTCCTTGACGTTAGTGTGCTCCATGACGAGCTTTTCCAGGGCCTTTTGGTCTACATCAAGATCGGCACTGGATCTGGAGTTGGTTTCCCAGATGCCATTAGAATTTTCAGTTGTTGCTGATCTATTAGAAAGGTCCAGGATCTCTCTATTCTTCTCTTCCAACATTTCATCTAGGTCTTGCACAGCCAGAAGCAACTCAGTGTTTGATTCTCGCGTCTTCTGAAGTTGTATACGAAGATTTGCAGTTAGATCCTTCTCGTGGTTTAGTTCTTGCCTCAGTTCTTCAATAAGAGCCCGAGGGTCACCTCCTTCATATTGTGATTTATTTCGCAATCTAGCCTTTTCACACTCTTTTTTATACGAGTCTCGCTCTTCCTTCAGGCTAAGAACCTCTATTGCAAGATCATGTGCCCTTTTGCTCTCCCTGACAATATTTTTACGCAAAGTCTGTAATTCCAAGTCTGAAACTTCTGCTTGTCTTCCTAAAACAGCAATTTCGTTTTTAAGCTTCTCAATCAAGATCTCCGAAGCGTCCTGAGGTGTCTCACCTACAAGAACCTCACGCGGACTGTTAGACGAGTCATCTGTACTTGCATCCGGAACAGAACCTCCTGACCATTCCAATTGTGATCCCTGCTGTTCATCATCGATTTCTGTCAAGGCATCAGAATTTGACCTCTGATCCATCTGGGAATGACCTAGAGAAGATAAGAAGTTGCCACCATTTTTAGTGGTGCTGACACTAGTAGTGTCAAGTGCTCTAGGTGTATTATGTCCAGAGCTTGTCTCTGAACTTGACATAGTAATATCAGATCCACTAGAAGCCCTGCGAATCTTATTCAGCTCCGCAACATGTGAAATCATGCTACTGAAAGATCCTTCCTGGGACACAAAAAGATTTTTTCAAGTACAATATAAGATGCCAACATCTTCTCTACTTATGCCAAGTCTAAACAAGGTTTTAATTAAAAAGACGGATTCCTTATCAAGCAAGGATAAATAACAAAGTGGCAAGGTGAAATAATAGATATAAATAATATTATGTCTTTGTAAATTCTTACTTCAAAATCATTCGTTTTGGTATTTTCATCGATGTCACTATTGCTTAAATGCGCCCTCAAGCTCTGATCCCTGGGATCATCTTTCAAGTTTATACCATCTTCAAATTCTCTGCAACAAATAAATACAGGTCATACTGTTAGATAAAGCAATTTGCAAACTTTAACATGTGGAAAAAAGGTACAAAAACATGTTTCCACCTTTGACCAACAGAATCTTGTATCCTTTCAATTGTAACCTGTTTTAGAAAAAACATTTACA
The DNA here is from genome assembly GCA_003724115.2 of Anethum foeniculum. Classification (NCBI taxonomy): domain Eukaryota; kingdom Viridiplantae; phylum Streptophyta; class Magnoliopsida; order Apiales; family Apiaceae; genus Anethum; species Anethum foeniculum. The sequence goes on from PHNY01296312.1 coordinate 13,454, forward strand.
AATATGTGAGACCTCTACATAAGTAAAGATTATCTACATTGTACCACAATACACACAAAGACAGATGCAATCAAATAAGATTATTTCTTGTGAGGGATATTAATGTTATAGGAGAAAATGAGCGTGCGGTGACAGAGAGATGCACCAAAGAAAACAATGATAACTAACATGCAAGACAGCCTCAAATTTCGTGTTTTTGATCGGAAGAGATAGAGATGAAAGCTTTGTGGCCAGAGCATAATCTGCAAAATTGATGGAAACTTCACCAAGAAGACCAAATTTCGACAATCCCTGCAAGGTGTTAACATTTCTGTTATGTTACAAACATTTAAAGAGCTCTAAATCAAAGTATGCAAATACTAGAAACCTCAAAAGTTCAAACACTGACTTACAGTTGAAAAGATGACATGATACAATCTCTCATTAATCTTCCCTGTTTTAGAATCCCTAGTGACCTTCATTGTTTCGTAAATTGGTTTCTCCCAGTAACAACTTCCATCTCGAATCTTTACTTTATCCAATATCGAAGTTGGCTTTCCACCCTCGGAAGGAATCACCGATATCATCAATGTATCCCCTCCTGACCATGATACCTAAAAAACAAACACACATAAACTCATTGATTCAAAAACAAAAAACCAGATCACCTACTCACATTTCACTCCTCCAAATCCAAACTACCTTAAAACAATACAACCAAAAATTCCCAATTTTCGGAAACTAACTACCTAAGCTACAACCACAGTGATTGGCTAAAATCACAACTTTCTACACTCGACTATTTTCAAGAAACCTAAAATAAGTAACATTTCAACATTCACACATAAAATTCAAGCATTACTAAAACACTAAAAGGTGCATAATTTATCTCAATATTTATTCACATTGCCATATACAACGTATTAAACATCATTGAATTTCAAGAAAATGTTTGTAACATTTCAAGAATATATTGGAGAATAAACATATATATATACAGAGAGAGAGGGAGAGAGAGGGGGAGAGAGAGAGGGAGAGAGAGGGAGGGAGTGAGGGAGAGAGAGAGGGGGAGAGAGGGGGAGAGAGGGGGAGAGAGAGGGAGAGAGAGAGAGAGAGAGAGAGAGAGAGAGAGAGAGAGAGAGAGAGAGAGAGAGAGAGAGAGAGAGAGAGAGAGAGAGAGAG
>PHNY01296313.1:3555-24938 GCA_003724115.2 Anethum foeniculum
ATATTAAGAGTTTACGAATCATAGTTCAAGGTTCAAGCCCTTCACATAAAAAATAAAACAAGAACGGAATTAGAAACTAGATACTTCTGTATCCAGCCTTAAACTTGCATAATTTCAACTTTTAACTGCTTCCTGGTGTCTTCTCTGATGAGTGAGTATACAGAGGTGACTTCCTGGTACCTGTCCATGCTTGACTCTTCCTCTGGCCATCCACGTCATTTGTGCATCCGATAACCAAATTTAATAAGCAGCCAGGCCTTGTCATTTGTTGATCCAGCCTTGTCATGGACCTCAAGTTTGTTAAGGCTGACGTTGTTCCCCATTTATGTAAACTCAGTGCTGGTGTCTGCCATTGGGAGTCCCAACAACAACCCATTTTTTGAGTACCTCTAATTATACCAAAATCCCAGAGATAACTACTTCCTCCTCCGTTTCAAAATACATGTCCATTTTAAGAAAAAAAATTTGTTCCAAATTAGTTGTTCACTTGAAAATTTATATTTCCAAAATCAGCTTTAATTCACATCTATATTTTTTATTAATAAAGCGAAACCATGTTTAAATGGAACACAGTACCAAATTTTGGTATTAGATAATTATGTAATATTTATTTTTCTAATTATATTATTATATAATATCTATTTTCCTAATTATATTATTATTACACTTCTATTTCCCTTTGTTTTCTATTAGTTAGTGTTCATCCCATTAGTTATAAATATACCTGAATTTTATTAAGTCTCTATTAATAAATGCAAAAAAAAACAATACAACTATAATATAAAAATAATTAATAAAGTACTTGGGTTATGTATTCTAAAATTTTGGTACTAACTAAATAATTATATAATTATTTTAAAATCTTATATTATTAAATCACAACTACTAACACGAATTGACTTCTGTTCCCTGTAGACTTTGTTTTTTATTAGTTAGAGTCCATCCAAGTCTTGATTTACTTTTAAATTGGAAATATATTTTAACAATCAAGAAATAATAATAAATGTCTTTATTGACATTGTTTTTTTACTTTAAACTGAAAATTATTGATTTAACGAGTGTTTTTAATAATTAAGTAATATCATATAAACTATAGCGAAAAAAGAAAATTATCATATTAAATAATATTTAATAATCTAAAATAATAAAGATGTTTGGTTCATAAGATATGTATACAATTCGTTTCACAAAGAATCCTATTAGTAACGAGCTAACGTGTTAGGTTTTTGTAACAAGTAAAACAACTACCGGGTGCAGAAGCAGAACTATAAAGTGAAATTTCGTAACTGCATGTAGGTTCAATTTATTTTAACTACATAATTTAGTAGCATTTATTTATTATATATTCTCATTGAATTCAATTCTTTACGATTATTAATTTAATTTGATACTAATATTTTAATTTCGATTCGTATTTCGCACGTGTATGAGGTTTAATTCTTTGCAAATACTAATTTAATATTTTTAATCTCGGGCTCGTACTTCGCATGGGTTACCAACTAGTATAATTTATAATTCTAAAATGAACTATATGCCATATTTTATACTCAACTAATGTAATTAATACAACATTTTTTTTATTAATATTCATATTTCTTAATTAATATGTGTGATTTTTTGAAAGGGGATAATTTGAAACGAAACCGAGTATATGGCTCGATTACAAATGCTATAGTTATTGAAGAGATTAGTCATTGACTTTTAGTAGTCAATTCTAGGAAACCCCATAAACTTGGGGTGCATGTTTCATGAAGATTAAGACATCATATTTATATAAGCAACTTCATATTGAAACAAGTTAAGAATGCGTCCAGTAATCATCTCTTGACGTGCTTGAATAATTTTGTTATGTCACATGGTTGAATTTTATACATGTATAGAAATATTGTTTGTTGCAGCATATGCGCTCTTGGATCATACACCAGAGATTCGACTCATCTTAATTTGTCCATTTTTTTTACAAATTCTAATAAAATTTGAACCCAATATTTTTTTAACTCCTGATATCCCGCAACAGCTCAATGTGCAGTTGAAAATTAATGTATAAACATGATTTCGGGACGATTTGTTTGTTCGAAGAATTTTACGTACAATACCATCTACTCCCTCCGTCCTACTAATATTGACCATCAATCAAAACACACGTATTTAGCAATCAATTAAAACTTACCAAATTTAATCACAACTATTAACATATTTAGAAAAACTTAACATATTTAACAATTTTTTTGCTTTAATAAGGAAATGTGGCCAAAAGTTTTGGGACAGACGAAAAAGGANGGACGGAGGGAGTAATATCTATATATCTTTGGATAAAAAAAAAAATCATAATATCAATGGCTGCTTTCCGAGCTAATCAGAATTAGCATATGCATGTAATTAAATCTTAAAATAATAAGAACATAATCCGAATATTTCATACCAAACAAGTTGCATGTATAGTTGATTTTTCAAGAATTAGTTCAAATTTAATTAGCATTAGAAAACCCTAAATCATTCGAACATGGTCAGATTTCATATCAAACAGAAAATTTATTGATACAATGTTATGTGAACAAATTTAACAATTACAAAATGACGTACGAGTACACAAAAGGTGCAGAATACATAAAGAAATTTACTTTACTAGTCAATACTCGTATTCTAATCACAGTTCTGATTTGGACTCCACATCAGAATCTACGACAACAGACGCCAGAATTGAAGGATTATCTGCGTTTCTCAAGGAGCAATCAGCCCTAATTTCCCCCTCATTCCCTGCTAAAACACTCAACTGTCCCATTTTAGTCATGGCAATCACAAACTTCTCGAAGAAAAGTTCTTGATCAGATGCGAAACTCTGGACAATTTCTTTAGTCCTTGTATCGGTGAACAAATCTTGATCTGAAGTAAATAGCCCTTGTCGGTTAATAAGATCAACATAGTAGCTGTTATCGAAAAGATTAGGCGTCAGAACATCCTGAAAAGTGGTATTGTTGGAGTTTGGTGGACAAATGTTCTTTAGGTCTTGAGCAAACTCTGCATCCATTGTTGGATCTTCAGACGGGTAGAGTCTGTCACTGAAGGAGCTGCAGTGGCTGAGGCCAATAGTGTGTCCTCCGGAGAGGGCTACAACGTCTGTTGCATCGAGGTTTTTGTTGGCGAGGGCGGTGAGGAGGGAATCTGCGTTGCTTGATGGAGCAGGAAGGTTTTGTAGAGTAGCTTCTGTTGTTGCGAAGTTTAGTCCATCTCTTCTGCCCAATGGGACTCCATAATCAGGCCCACCAGACTACGCAACATTGAGAAACGAAAAGTAATTAGCCAGACGTTGTGTATAAATAAAAATGCGTCAAGTGAAGGGAGTATATGTTAGTTTACCAAATGAACGGAATCACGAGCAGCAAGGGCGGTAAGATCAGCACATGAAACAACGCGACCACATTTATCATGCACAAGCTTACGAAGATCATCTATGATTTCAAACGCCTTGCTCCTAAGACTCAAATTTGGGGGTGCGTCTTGTTCACTTGGTCCACTTGCAGATCCATCTAGTAAAACGGAGGCATCACATCCCTGAATTCATCACAGTTATTAATTATACTCAATCTCACTTAAATTTTTTTCCAAAGTCAGCGAAAATGACTATGTAACAAAATAAACAAGGCTTGGTTTACATACATAATATATATCGATTGTATCATCCACATTAGACAATCACAATCTTTCTTACCTGAACGAAACAATCGTGAAAATGAAGGCGGAGCAAACCCGCAGCTTGGCCTACATCTTCCTTGAAGACTTTCTTTAGATGTTTGCGGACTACAGTTTCCAATTTAGGACAGCTTGATTGATAAAAATTCCATTTGAGGCCTTCCACTAATGGCACAGTGCTATATGTGGCGGACACGTGCGAGGATATGAAAAGTAAAGAGAGAGCTAAAAGAAAAGAAATTGAATAAGAAGCCATTGATGATATTAATTGTAGTATTGATCGATGTTGTTTGTTTGAAGCAAGACAACACCAGACCTTATTTTATAGGCATACAAGTCAATGGCTTCTTTGTACAAGTTATTACAGGAAACCTCTTGGACACACATCTCTGCATTCTTTAAACTTGTTCTCTGATTAAGTTAATTGTCAACCTGAGGATAAGTGTTGATATATTAGTCTTAATTATTTGTAATTACATGTGTATATTATTAAACAAGTTGCAATATCCTAAGAAGATAAAGATGTGTAATGAAACATTCATCAACAACTACTGCATTCCCATGTTGGAACAAAAGAAGAGAAAACAAAACATTGTTGTTTGAAATTGAACATTCTTAATTCAAAACCAGTACATTTTTTAAATCCATCTTTCTAGTTAAAATTTATAAACCTGCCAGTGGAAAAGTATTGATTAATAAATTTTTAATTGTTTTAGATATTATATTATTATATTATATAGGAACAGCCACCTTACAAGAAGATTAATATGTCTACAACTCCATATGCATTAACAACTACATTTCTATCTTTTTTTAATATTTTTTTTTTGATGAACTGCATTTCCATCTTCGAAACAAACAAAAGATATAGAAATCTCCGATTTCTGCTGCTTTTAGTGCCAACACTTTTGAATAATTTTGGAATAATTTTGGAGACAATTAAATTTGTTCGGTCGGTAAATACATTTTTTACTCATTATCTGAATTCAAACCCTTGACAAAAGTCATGTAGGAAGAGTACATGAATATATCATGACTTCTCAACCTTTTTAGTTTCATTATTTTGATTATTTTGATAAGAGTAAATTACGTATAAGTAGTCGTATTTTGTAATAATTTTTAAAATAGTGATCAAATTTTAAAATTTTAAAATTTTCAAAATTGTGGCTAACTTTCCCTAAATTATTTAAAAGAATGGATGCCATCAATTTCACGTTAATCTTTTTCGTTAACAAATATATTTAAAGTGTAAATTACAGAATAATTGATGAACTTTACACTTATTTTCAAAATAATGAATACACTTTTCAAATTATAGCCCTACTTAAGAAAATTCAGTCATTAGTTTGTAAATTTGAAAAATCAGCAGATATTTTAAAAATGAGTATAAAAGTTAACCACACCTCAATAGTTTACTTGTTTGATATATTATCAATTTATTACCCCTGTGTCCCTTTTTTAATCGCGTATATAAAAAATGGTAGTTAAGTTAAGATGAATCTTTTACTATGAAAAATGAAAATTGAGCAAAATTTTTACAAAGTTAATTGTGAAAATAACAAAAATATATGAATACTATAAAAATAACATATTATATATATTTTTTTAAAAGGAAGACAAGCAGATAAAATTTTATTTTAATAAACATGTTGTAAAATGGGAATGCAGAAGTTGACATTCTTAATTTTCGCGGTAATGCTGGAGTAGAGGTAAATATAATAGTGAATCTCCTTCTTGAGTCATAAATTACTTGAATCTGATCAACTTATGTGTCCAATTATTCAAATATAAACATACAGCAACTTGCGCTTAAGAATTAACGTGCAAGAAGTTGCTTATAGGTCATAGAAATATAGATCCGGATGGTAACTGTACCAACCATTCTTTTGAATTACCTATATAGATTTTACTACCTTTATATTTTTTTAACGTTGTTTATATCAATGCGCATCCGTCAGCTGGTATGTAATACAAGTGCGTATGTAATGTATAAGGAGTGGGTGCACTTAAACTTCTTGTTTGGTTCCCAGAGAAGTTTCTTAATTTACACATATTGCATAACGTTGACTGTTAATATATGAAAATTTTCTAAATCCGAAAATTATTATGTTAATTTTTTTAAAACTACAAAATACACCCTAAGTTGATCAGCAAAAGAGTGACGAAATGACGTTGAAATCAATATAGCAGCAGAAAAACAAGATTTTGACGGGAAAGAGTCGAGAGAAGGGAGATATTAGAGGTAAAATCTGGCCAATCAGTACGACAGTACCATCTTGCTCTGATACCATGATAGATGAGAAGTTATCACTAGTAAGAGCTGTGCTGGAAGAACCTGTTATGGATTGTGAGACGAACAATGCCCTGTTTCATGGCCATATCCTAAGGCTAGGGCTTCAAAGTACTCGTAATAATTTTTAATCTCAAATGATATCGGTTCTGTCATGTCGTGATGTCACAATAAATCTATTTATCAGGTTTTATAGGGTATGTATATGATTATGAAGGATGTGGTCGGAAAAAATATTACCTGCCTACAATAGAATCGAGTAATGTAGATGAATTATGTGCGTAGGTTTCTTAAACCACGACAAGAAAACAAGGTATAGGCAACAATAATATGAAATTCTTACGCTGAACCTTGTCCTTTGTTTACACTCAATGCTACATGTGTTTGGTTATACAAAAGAAAATTTACATTCAAATATTAAAGATGATCTCTGCAGGTGGCAGAACAATATAAACTAACAATAATTATCAACTGCAATACTATCATGTATCACATCCTCCCTTGAAAGATACTATTTAGCAGAACCAGCTGTGTTTCCCTATATGTGACAGTGTACAGTTGCAATGAACACTGAGTGCTTCTCCCACTGCTGCCACTTAGACGATGCCTTGTTCCACACAATTATAATTTTACTGAGCCGATTCCCAAATTGCAACTAGCTTGTGGCTAGATATATATATGATTACAGTGTTAAAGAACACCTAATTAATATGTATAGTTAATTGTTTTATAATTAATATATAGTGGTAAAGTGACAATTAACGGAGAAAACAAATCAAGGATACAGCCACAAAGGAGTAGTGCAGAAGCTTCTTCCACCAGCAAGGGGATGAATTGCTGTTAGGAAGTAATACAGATGTCCTGCTGCAATTCCAAGTAAATCTGGCTTTAACGGATTTTGAAGTAGCCAATCGACAAAGAGCATATACCAAGGGATGTAGATGCCCTACGTTTGACATTAATGAATGTTAACCTTGATTACGACATAGTTGAGAAATTACAGTAGCGAAGAAGAAATTCATATGTATGCATATATACCTTCAGTTCGACAATACCATGGATATCAACAAGTTCATTTGGGAAATTCCGGCCCCAAACATAGACGATCATAGAAACTAAGGAAGCACTCAAGAATTGGACCCGTAGAATTGGAATAGCTGCCATTACCAGCAGAGAACATGCTCCAAAAATGAACATCCATATGTAGTCTGCTGTCCTCTTGTAGAATGGTCCTCTCTCTAAGGAAACTCCATACCTTAATCTTTTTTTATATATACATACCAAAATCATCATATGATTGTACTCAGCGATACTAGGAATAATAGGTTTGTAATTCTTACATGAGTAGGAGGTGAAAAGAATAAACCACTGAGTAGGGATTGAGGTAAAAGAAGTTTGTAACTAGCCTCCATGCCTGTAAATAGATAACATTTAATCAATTGACACAAATTGATCGAGTGTGCATCCAGCATCATTGGCTGTTCAAGTTTTGAGACTACTACATAACATCATAATGTATCAAGTATAAATTATGTACCTGAAACCTCTTGAATACATCCTCATATGACAGTGCTATGGTCCGGGGACTGTAAAGATCAAGAAGCTGTGCCCCCGTGACCATTACACAGGTGATTGCTAACGTCTTGGCCACTGGTGGTATAGATTTGTAGTATCTATAAAGACTACACATGAAAAAGGCAGGTAGTTAGACTAGTAGACCATATAATTAGATATAAATTAACATTTTTCCTGATAAATTACAAATGAAAATCTTGATGATCCTTCACTTTGTAGTTTAGTAGAATGAACAATTGTAGAGTGCATGGAAGACTTACTGCCATATGTTCTCCATGCTATATGTTTAGGTGTTCCCTTTTTGAATCACATGCTACATATAACACATGAATTAATATGTACTCCCTCCGTTCCTATTTGTTACTAGTATACAACATAATCAGTAATTGCTTTGGAAATTCCGAATTTGAAGACTTTGTGTTTGTAGTCATGATCGCAATTAACAAGCAGAAATGTGCCTGTGTCTTAATTTTCTTGTTAAACAAGTAGTGGGAAAGACTTGGTTTAACAAGACAATTAAGTCTTTCATGTTGGAAGGACTTGTATATGATAGTTTTCTGCTTGTCCCACATATTTGTTTTGCTGGCCGTACTTGTTAGGCTGATAGCTTCTCCTTCCCTAACAAGAATTACATTACATATTCTCTAATACGTTCAGTTCCGTTACATGCTAAAATAGACATTAGCAAATTAAATTACTGGTATTTTCGAAATTTATAATAATATTTACATTGAATATATTGTTGTGTCGAGAAATAATGCAGTCCTTCAAAACAAATTAACCTTGTCAAAGTTAATATAGGAATTCATTATATCAGATATTCAGTTGCAAGTTTTTCCCAACAACTTCTGGAAATAAATAGATTGAAAGGACTTGCTCGCAGAAAAATGTGTTTTACGTTAACTAGAGTAGAAGATTTCAACAAACGGGTTTTAATGGATGTTTGCTGAGGAACAAGCTGTATGTGACCATAGAATTATAGCCTAGACCCTTCTTCTCTTGGTAATATGAGATTGAGGATTTGAGATTCCGCACGTAAAGGAATGAATGCCTGTTTTTTTTTTTTTCCCCAATTAACCTTAAATGTATCAATAATTCAAGAATGGCACGCCCTTTCGCCTCAACTTTTAATTCATAAAAGAGAAAGTAATTGATTGAAAGAAGGATAAAGCATCAAGTTCATCTTGCATAGGCAAATATGTCACACAAGGTAAGTCTCACTCTTAATCCAGGTGGCTCTTGAGAAATTGGTAGATTTGGAGAGACATTATCCCAAGGCATTTGCCCCTGACCTTTCCATTGCCTGAACTTCTCAAACGTGGAAGTCATGCTGCTCAATCTGGCTGAGTTTCAGCTTTGGAATATTGGATATTCCAACCGTGTTGCGTCTGATATTAGCAACACTAACTCTGACTATAGTGTCTGTAGAAGTACCATAATTGATCGCTAAGTCCCCGTTTTGGATAGCTCAAAGTTTTTGTGTTTGTCTATAATCGATGACTAACTTCCCCAAAATCCTAATGCAAGAAGAGCATTAGCTTATAATTTGATCATAGCTCCGAACTCCCAAGTATTATTAAGGTGATACTTGTTTAATGTTAAATTTACTACATATGCAGGCCCTTTGAAGTTTCAATCATAAATAACTGTATCAATAGAAACTCGAATGACCTGAAGAGTAGTTTGATGAATCTCAGAAGATTGAACAGAGCTGAACCGTAATGTTCACATAAAATCAGACTATACAGAGCAATGACCAGAAATCCAGAATATAGGCGAAGTACATACATTCAGTGCGCCAAGCACAACAATCTGTTGCATTCATATAAATTAAATACAACTAATTTTAATCTAGTTATAACTCCTCAAATTCATAAGGAGTGCCTAATAGTATATATTGTATAACGATCATGATATCATATATAGAATATCAAACAGAATGACTAGGAGCACAGAATATGACATTTGCAAATTCCGGAAAACCAAACATTTCACTCTAATCTAAAAATACCATCTAATAACTCCACTACCTTATTCATAGAAGGCCTTTGCTTAGGAGCAGTTTCATCTGTACACAGCATAGCAATCCTAAAAAACTCCACAACTTGTTTCTCTTTCAATTCCTCATTCGAAATAGCACTATCAATAATCTTCATTTCCTTGTTTTGTGCTACCATTTTTGTACACCATTCCACTATTCTAATTTCCCCTCCATCCTCCTTGAAAGGCCAATTAGGCCGCCTCCCCGTCGCAATCTCTAACATCAACACGCCAAAACTATAAACATCTCCCATTGGCGTCGCTATAGTTGACCCTTGAAAATACTCTGGTGGCATATACCCCATTGTTCCCGCAACTTGCGTGGATACATGCGAATGCGCTTCTTCCATTATTCTAGCTAATCCAAAATCAGCAATATGAGCGCGAAATTTGGAGTCGAGTAAAACATTACTAGCTTTAATATCTCTATGAATAATAGCAGTTTCCCTATTATGCATAAAACATAGTCCTTTTGCAACGTCAGCAATGATACTCAATCTCGTTTCCCAGGATAACGGTAATTTCGGTTCTGACATAGAGTCGTTATTACCGGGTGACGTGTCGCATAGCCATTCGTCCAAACTACCTTTTTCGATATACTCGTAAATTAGTATCCGATCTGCATTTATGGAACAGTACCCGAGCATCTTAACGATGTTCTGGTGCCGGATCTTTCCCAGGGTTTCCATTTCAGCATGAAATTCTCGGAAACCCTGGAAAGCGTCAGCGGATAATTTCTTGATCGCAACGGTACGGTTCATCAGATTTGCTTTGTACACCAGCCCGAAACTTCCGTCGCCGATGATGAGATTCGGCGAGAAATTTTCGGTGGCTTTAAGGAGATCATTGAACGAAAAGTGGGGTAGACTGGGGTCGAAGCTCGTAGTCTCAGACAGGGAAACTGAGCTGGCGGGGGCAGTTCGAATGGTGTTTCGGGTTGGTGTTACGTTGTTAGTTTTAGACTTTTTGCACAAGAAGATGAGGATGGCAAAGAGAATAATGACGATGCAGAAGCTGAATGTTGCAGCTAATACACCTTGATAAAGTCGATCCATGGAGTTTTGGTTATTAGATAAGTGGAGTCAATATGGCGAGAGAGAGAGAGAGAGAGAGAGAGAGAGAGAGAGAGAGAGAGGTGAGAAAAGAACAGGACATGAAGCAAGAGCCGCCAAGATGGGTGGAGTGTTGTGTAATGATGATCCTTTTTTTCTTCTTCTCCAAGTGCTTAGTCAAGTCAATGCTAGCTCGCATACACCTCATTTCTCTATTATTATATGTTTCTCGGTAAATAGTAAAGTTTGCTGGAGAGTTGTACTCTTAACAGGGTTTTAATCCTCTAACAGGATACTCTTATCTAACACTACTCTAAAATTATTAAATTTGTATTTCAAAGATTCATATTTAAGAATTTTTTATGAATTGTATATAATTTTCCGTGGAATGAAAAAACGAAACATTTTTTTTCCTCCCGACGCCTCTAATATAGTGTGTTAGATAAACATCAAATAAGTGCTAGCTCGTATACACCTCTCATTTCTCTATTATTATATTCCCTCTGTCCCAACCATTTCTTTACGGTTTGTTTTTTGGAATGTCCCATCCAATTCTTTACATTTCAAAACTTACTCAAAATAGTTAATGGGTCCCACCACTTTTTTACTTTTCTTTCCTTTTCACACTACTTTTTACTCCATTATCTCCCTTTTATACATTAAAAATCAATGGGTCCCACCACTTCACCCACTTTTCTTTCTCTTTTCTACTACTTTATACATATGTTTCTAAGTAAATCGTAAAGTTGGGTGGAGAGATGTACTCCTAGGAGGGTTTTAATTCTCTAACACGAAACTCTTATCCAACATTGCTCCAAAATTATTAAATTTGTATATAAAGGGTTCAGATTTAAGAATTTTTTTTTATGAATCGTGTATAATTTTTCGCAGAACGAAAAAACGAAACCTTTTATTTCCTTTTATTTCCGCACGACGCCCCTGATACAGTGTGTTAGATAAACATCCCCGATTGTTAGGGATTAGGACCTCCCTTAGAATTACAAAATTGGATTTTAAATAAGACATATAATCAGCTTCTATTTTATTTATTTTATTAATTAAAAATATCAAGACCACCAACTCCATTTTCCTTCCATTTTATGTGTAGTAATTATATTTATATTTTTGTTGTTAACAATACTAAAAATTATACTCAAAATTTCTAGTGTTTGTTCCACACACTCTAGTAATTATATTTTAATAATTTCGATGATTTTAATTGTGACAAATTTTTATGAAAATTTCATTTTTACCATCTCGTTTGTTATTCCAATGAATTTGCAATTACAGTGAAAGATACAGGAGTAGTAAAAAGATGTGTACAAAAATTGAGTGTCTAGGGGCCAACACGTCTTTTGCCTAACTTTCTGGTCGACCAGAATTTTTGTCTTGGCGTGGACATCGTATTCAAGCTTTTGACTGGTTCAACCTTATAAATTTCAAATTCGTTTCGAAAATTCGAGAAATAGTACAAGCCCGGTAATAAATTCGTTTCTATGATTAAAAAAAAAGGACAAGCCCCTGCAACCATCACTTGGGCCTAGCCCATTATAACCCAAGAGAAACTTAACATAAGTCGAAGACCGACCTAAAACATCACCATCTTCATACAGACATACACCATGAAAAACCAAACTGGACTTACAACTACAGAAAATGGACATTAGAATTGAAAGTTAAATCAGACACTGAAGCAATAAACTAAATCGACGGACAATGACTCCCATCTCCTATCTCTATAATTTGCAAAAAAATATATAATTTTTTATGTAAAAACTTCTCACATCCTGAATCCCAAAATGGGGTACAGTGTTAGGGATTGATGTTGAACCCTAGAGCAACTCCAACGGCTTCTTTATTTAGAGTCTTAAACTAAAATATAAGAAATGTGATAGAAAAATCTACTCCAACACTGTGCTAGTGATTTCTCAAATCACTAAGATCCACTAAGATTTTTTTTCTATTCCCTATTTTTAGGTAACCTCTCTTCTCTTCTTAACTCTTATGTTATATATATTAGAAACAAACACTTTCTCTCTCTTCAGTTTTGTAATAATGATACATTTTAATGATAAAATATTATATAAGGAATGAATATAAGAAATGTTGTTGGAGATGAGAATATCTATTGAAATCAATATTTTATACTAAATTTAAGGTATGGACTAGGATTATGTTGGAGTTGCTCTCATGTTTGAGGTTTAACTCTATATCCCCAGCTCTACTAACTTGTCAGTGACATCTTTCCTTCTTACTCTTTCATTATCTACTTTTCCCCATGTCATAAAAAATAAATAGAGAGATAGAGATTAGGAATGAGATGGAGAAACTTTTTAAGAAATATATTACGTTTGGAAATAATTTTGAAGAATTATAAGTTTTTAGAGATGGAGATGGGGCTGTGACTGAGGATGCTCTAAGCTTAGTAATCTGCAAAGCAATCTTCAAACTATGAGCCTGCTGACTCTCATCTTAGGCAAGTTCACATCCTGGATTAAGTTGTCTCCTTCCTTTCATTACTTAGATTTTAGTAGTTAATTAGGTCTTTAATTAAAACTTATATAATTAACTCAACTTAAAAAATTTCGGGCTTACTTAATTTAAAACTTGTTTTAGCCAATATAATATTTTAAATTTTATAATATTTAAATTAATTATAACAAAATACAGAAATAACAAACATTAAAAATTATTGGTCTATTGTTTCATTATATCCTTGTGTATAGAGAGATTTTATCCGAATACTAGCAAATTACCCGTGCTACACTGAACCACGGATCCATAATTATCAGTAATTTTTATAGTTAAATAATATTGAAAAAGAATAAGGATCTTGAGATTAATCTTAGGATATTTTTCTTGATATTATGAGAAAAATATGTAAAAAATTTAATCTTGACATTTATTTACCTACCATGATTTTGTTTTGTTTTAAAATTAGGAAAGTGAATAGTTAAATGTTTAATTAAATACACACAAATCAATGATTACCTTAGGAAATTTTTCTTGAAGTCTATCTCGAGATCCTAAAATTCATATTAAGATATAAAATATAATTAAAATTAGAGAATTTACAGAAAATAATACATTTTACCATTTCATTTTCCAAAATACGATGTCTCCTTTTTCCTTTCGTTATTACACTTTCTACATCTTTTTTTTCAACAATACGATCTCTTACCTTTTCTCTCCTTCTTATCATCCATCACGTCTTTATCATCATTTACCGTCATTATCATACTTCATCATTACGAAAACTTGCAATTAGTTGATTTGGTTATTTTTAGAATTGCAATTGTCTTCTACTTTGTTTGCTTTTTGGTTGATTCATGAATCATGAAGTTATTTATTGGTTGATTTAATTTATCTATTTTTGTGGATATCTACTATTTGACATAATATCACGAAGAAATACAATTTTTTTTGTTGATTCTAATTGCTTAGATATTGAATTGAAATTGATTTGGTTTGGTTTGTAACATATGCAACCAAAATCAACCAAAAAAAGGAGAGCAGCAAATGCAACTGAATAACTCCAAAATCAACATTCAGAAAAATAAAAATAAAGTTACACTTTGAGGTGCAAAGCTGCAGATCGTATTTTTCAAAGCAACACTAAAAAAACGTATTTTTGTAATTAATTTTTACCGTATTTTTAGAAAAAAGATGTATAATAAAGGTATTTTTTTTAAAAGAATCCCTCAAAATTACTCATTCTCCTTTGTATAAATTGCATAATGTTATTTTTATTACTTAAAGTTAGGTTAGAATTTTATATTTATCAAATAAATTATTTATTATTACCATTTTTTAGATAATTGTGTAATATTGGTTTATCTATTATACAGATAATCAATAAAAAAAAAATTAGAATAACGCACTTTTGAAAGTAAACTCAATCACTCTTTTTTTATATTACTCTTAAGTTGTATAACTAATTTTAGATTTTACACATTTCCTCGTCATTAATATGTTTGCTCACAATATATAATACACATATACTTTTTTTCATCTTTTCTGTCAATTTTTTTTTGACGAAATCGCGAGAAATGAAATTTGATTGTTACTTCTTCTTTTTCAGATTATTACTCTCTACCCATTTTTCATATCTATTTATGTTATATCCATCTGTTTTCACCAATGCATGCTTCTCAGACAAATTATTTTGTTTCTTCCAAGTTGTCTTTTCTTTCTTTGTTTTCAATTCCACACGCGTGATTTGTTTTAAAAATATTTCGAGTCTTGTGATTTTCGTGGTGATTCCGACTTTTATTTGGTTATCTATATATAGTGATGTTTGTAGATATTGATGTTAGTGGTAATCATGATCGTGGAGATATGTTGATAAGTGGTAGCAAATGAAAATGTAGGCATTGTTGTAATTCGATTCTGGTGATTCCAATATGTACTTGGTGATCCTAATCGAACATAATATATATTTACGAAAATCAATTCATTTTATCCTATAATAAGAGTAAAAAAAATCTTATCCAAAATTTTGGTCCTTGACGACCAATAATAAACACCATTCTATCGGATGTGTTGATTATTTTTTCATCAACTCTTTCAAAGGAACGTTAGATCTTAAAACTAATAGATGATAGTTGTTCGATCTAAAACGGATTTTTTTTTGTCAAAGATCTAAAACTGAATACTATATTTTCATAATTTAAACAAAAAACAAGTAGGCATTCCAAATATAATTAAATATTTAATGCAAAATTTGTACCTATCTTTTATTTTTAGTTTTTGAATAACTTTATCAGGTTAATAATTTTTGAACCATCATTAAATTAAAGTTAATTTTTTAAGTTTCGCGTGGGCTGTAAATTCATCAAAATCAGATTTTTAGAACTCAAGATTGAGATGAAATAAAATTAAACATAACTCGATAAGTTTTTTAAATAAAATATGTAAGTACTTCTTGGCATATAAAAACATGTAACTTATGAATATTTTAAATTAAATAACAAATATATTTAGATTAGACTTATTAACTAAGTTTATTAGTATAATTAGATGATAATGGTAAATAAGGAAATTTATAATATAATGTTATTGACCTAAAATTTAAAAGTTCTATTTTATTGGTCTAAAATAATTCAAATTTTTTTGAATGGTTAACTGCATACATGGTTAGACTCAGATATTATAAGATGAAAGGATATGTTTAGAAAATGAAGAGATGAATTAAAATCGAACTTAACCCGATAATTTTTTTACTTAAAATATATAAGTATCTTTTGGCATATAAAAATGTGTAATATATGAATATGTTAAATTAAATAATTACGATATTTAAATTAGAATTGTTAACTCACTATGGTTAGTATAATTGAATGGCAATGGTAAGTAAGAAATTTTTTAATTTAATGTGATTAGTCTAAAATTTAGGATTTCTCTTTTATCGGTCTAAAATAATTCAAAATTTTTTGATTGGTTAACTGCATACGTGGTTAGCCTCCGATATTATAAGAAAGGAAAAATATGTATGGAAATAAGAGATTTGCAATCTGATTGGTTTATTTTTTAGGTGTGATATTCCATTGGTTAAAATTGAATAAAAATATATATAATTGGTTAACTCATGTATTATAAAGAAGAATTTTGTGAGCTTCATATGGGCTATGAAATTGTCAAAATCTAAATTCTAAAACTCAAGATAAAACCAAAATAAAATTAAACGAATTATGATACATTATTTTTGCTAAGCAAATTTATTCTTTTTATTAGTTTCAACTCCAATTTGATTATTTCTTCCTCAACTCTTTCAAAGGAACGTTAGATCTTGAAATTAATAGATGATGGTTGTTTGATCTAAAACGAACTTCTACATTTTCATAATTTAAACAAAAAATAAGTAGCTATTTATAATATAATTAAACACTTAATGCAAAATTCGCACTTGCCTTTTATCATTAGTTTTGAGATAACTTTAGTTAGTTAATAATTTTTAAACCATCAAAAAATTAAAGATAATTCCGTGAGCTTTGCATGGGCTGTAAATTTGTCAAAATATAATTTTTAGAACTCAAGATCAAGATAAAAAAAAATCAAACATAACTCGATAACTTTTCTAATTAAAATAATAATTAATTTTTGGCATATAAAAATATACTATATGAATATGTTAAATGAAATAACCACTATATATAAATTAGAATTATTAACTAACTAAGGTTAGTATAATTAGATGAGAATGATAAATAAGAAATTTTTTTAATATATGTGATTGGTTTAAAATTTAGGATTTCTCTTTTATTGATCTAAAATAATTCAAAATTTTCATATTGATTAACTGCATACCTTGTTAGACTCGGATAGTATAAGAAAAGAATGATATGTATGAAAATAAGAGATTTTTGATTTGATTGGTCTATTTTTTAGGTATGACCTGCCATTGATTCTAAATATAATTGAATACTAATTGCAAAATTTGTAACTGTCTTTTATCTTTAATTTTAGGATAACTTTAGTTGGTTATTAATTTTTAAATTATTATTAAATTAAAAATTATTTCGTAAATTTCGCTTGGGCTATAAATTCGTGCAAAATCTGATTTTTAGAACTCAAGATAGAGATGAAATAAAACAAACATAACCCGATAATTTTTTTATTGAAATATATAAGTATTTTTTGAAATATAAAAATGATTAAATAGGATGTCAGATTGACTTTATATAAGTCATCAGTTTAGATAAGGTTAAACAACCACACATTAAGCGTTTTAAACTATTTCGACTGGTTAGATCTCGTGTTTATACTTCTGCGAACTAATAACCTAAATTTTGATTTTGTTTTATTGATTTCATTCTTTAAACAAATAATTGATTTTACTTTATTGATTTAATGATTTAAATTATTTTTTTTGTAAAAGTGTGAATTGCAATTTATATAATTTTATTAACTTTTAAGGTTGAATTGGGCGTAAAAGTTTATTACGTAATTATATAAAAAATAGGTAATTTGAACAAATGCTTTAGCAATTTTTTTTTTAAAAGTCTTGTTTATGAATAAAAAATAAAACTTATTAATAAAATTTATAAGCACAACATGTTATGTATAAAAAAAATAATTAATTGTTAGCCGAAAAAACAACTCCCTTCCAATATATTGTTCTCGATTTTACAACCGTAACACAAGAGCACGTATCGCAACAAGTAGTAAATAAGTTCGTTCCCACATAGACAATTAATAAGATGCTAAATACCAATTACTATTTTTCTTTCAATTCGAGTTTAGTAAAAATCAAGCAAGTGTTTACTAAATTATCACTAAATAATTAAACTAATACAATATACTGAATAATAAATTCCAAGAGAATGAAAACTAGGCCTTTAACTTCATCTTATGCTCTTTAACAAGCTTCTTGTTTAACCTCTATTCTCGTGGTCTAATTGCTAGTCTAAGACAATCATGTATTCACAAGGACCTTCCGAATCTCAAGTGACTCTAATTTATGCAACCCCCATATTCCTATGTAGAATTTAAAAGCATAGACAGCATTAAGTTTCGTCTTAATTGAACTTCTTAGGGTGTTTAGGTATATTCATATCCTAACTACAAATTAATATAAATATTAATCCTAAGATATATTTATTAACTTAGTGTTTCTCTTCCAAGTCCGAGTAAATTACGAAATCAATCTCAAGGGTGATCAATCTTTGAGAAGCATTAAATACAAATCAATATAAACAACTAATCCGACCACAAAAACAGAGAGAAAAGAATACAACTTATATATTAGCAAAAGAATACATTAAAGGTCTAGAGAGAAAATTAGTTCATCATCTGAAAAGAAAACAATACACAAGAGCATGTAAACATGATGTAAAAGTAAGAAGAAAAGATGAAATCTGTATTAGGCGCAATCTCTTCTTCCCAAGCTTTTCCCTCTTGAGCGTAGCCTCTCTTTTTCTTTTCTAGGAACGATATTCCACCTAATAATCAGATCTGATTTATATATAGATCTAATTAATGTCTTTTCTAATGATTTGAGTAAAGTACAAATACGTTTCCTAAACTGATTCTGATTTCCAAGAAAAATTCGTAGCTGACTTTTCTTCGGTAAATCTGGACCGTTCCAGTTATAATTTGATCTCTGGACCACTCTAGAATGAAAAGCATTCTCGTTATCTTCGCGTGGGATGTTAAATCATCCAATTCTGACTTCTAGAACTCAAGATATGACCCAAACAATATAATACGCGTGTGCAATCCAACAAATCCGAATTTCCTTCTAATAAATCTCCAAATTCAGCCTTTAATTTCCCAATCTTTCCAAGTTTAGGATTCCTTATTTCCTACAATAAAACATTAAAATTTATTTAATAAAAAATCCAATTAAATGCAAAATATAATAAATATGAGGAATAAAATCATATAAACTATATATGAATATATAGTTTATCATATATCTATGTATAATTTGTGTCGCTCGTGACTATGAAATATTTGATTAATAATAGTCAGACATGAACTTCTTATATTTTTTATTTTTTTTGTTTGAATTGTTCAGTTAAATTATGTGTGATATTTGAAGTTCATATTGTCCAAAATTATTGTCTTATGTGTTAACTCGGGGTCCAAAAAATTCCTAAATAGAACCATAGTTATCTAACTCTGCAAACTATATAGAGAGTAATCATTTAATTATTACCATTTGTAGTTTTTTTAAGTATATTAAGAGCCGGCAATTTAGTACACGACACGAAAACACGATACAAAAATGACACGAAAATTACGGGTTTGGGTTGACCTTTTTGGTACACGAACATGAAACTACACGAACACGAAATTACACAGATGAATTTAGTGTCAGTTTTGGGTTTACCCATGAGTACACGACACGAAACGAAAATACAAGAAATAAATAAATATTGAAATAAATTTATTAAAATTATATGAATATATACTTTAGGATAATATTACATATATAATTTTTAGAATAGATAGATACAAAATTAGTTTCAAATTTAAATTTCACAAGAGTTAACCACACTTGATTCTTTATAATTAAGACTTTACTAGTAAAAACTCAATATTCAAATATTTTATTTATTATTTTTATTCATATTTTTAATCTAAAATTACACGAAACGTACACGAAATGAATAAGGTACACGAACACGAAACGAAACGAATCCTTAACGAGTCGGGTTTAGGTTTGACATTCATGACACGGAACACGAAAATACACGACACAAAAATATACGAAAGGAAAAAATTACCGGCTCTATATATTATCAATCCTCTTATAAAGCTAGTCTTAGTCAGAGCTCCGGGTCGTGGTTGCCTGAGTGAAGAAAATTAAAATTACGAGTTTGTAAACCTAACCAATCGTCTGGGTAAAGTATATGATATCTTTTTTCTTTATAAAAATATGTAATAATATATAAATATGTTAAATTAAATAACTACTATATTTAAATTAGAATTATTAACTAATTATGGTTAGTGTAATTGGATGTGAATGATAAGTAAGAAAATTTTTAATATAATAATTAGTCTAAAATTTAGAAGTTCTCTTTTATTAGTCTGCAATTAGTTTAAATTTTCTGATTGGTTAACTGCATATCTAGTTAGACTTAGATATTATAAGTAAGGAAGAATATGTATGAAAATAAGAGATTTGAAGTCTGAAAAGTTTATTTTTTAGGCATGGTCTCCCATTAGTTAAAACTGAATGAAAAAATACGTGATTAGTTAGCTCAGTGGTGTGGTTAACTCACTTATTATAAAGAAGAATAAAGGAAGTTTTAATATTGTTATGATTGGTCAGGATTTAATTTTTGAATGCTAATTGATTCTAAAATAATTCCGAATTTTCGATTATTAACTACATACCTGGTAGACTCACGTAATTATAATATAGGATTTGATAGTTATGGTCCATGTATTACCAATGTAATAAGTACCGTTAGATCTTGAATTAAATAGATAATAACTGTTGGATCTAAAATTAAAAAAAAATTCTATTTTCATAATCTAAACAAAAACGTAGGTATTCTAAATTAAATATATTAGTTAAGTAAGTATCCTAAATTGAATAGAGTACCTAGCTAATACAAAATACGTAACTATTTTTTATCTTCGGTTTCTAGAAAATATTACGTAAATAATACTTTTTAAATTATCAACGAATTAAAGAATATTTTGTGAGTTTCGTGTGGGTTGTAAAATCGTTAAAATCTGATTTCTAGAATTTAAAGATAGAGTCAAAATAAATCAAACGAAACTCGATAAATTTTTACTCATAAAGTATTATTCAACTTTCAATGATAAATTAATGTATAATATTTATATTAGTAGATTTAAGTATATTATATAAAATCTAATATTTTATTTATTAGTTTCAAATACATTAACAAACACTTTTATCAAGAGTTTGGGAAGAATTTTGAGACTAATCTCGCAAAAAATGTACGTTTAATGTATTAAATTTTGATGAAGGCAAAAAGAATTATTAATTGTGTCTTGATTTATTATTTAATATTATGTTCTCAGCTAAGCTAAACTATCGATTTTCACAATCCGATTGAAATTACACGAAATATTAATATTATTGTTAATAATATTAATATTATTTAATCTGATTTTCACAATCTTGATTTTATTTATTATTTAATATTATTGTGTCTTGATTAATAATATTATTTAATATTATTAATCTGATTGTAGTTGACAGTTCGGAGGTTTGTTCCGGCTGAATTTTCATGTTTTAATAAATCTTTCTA
>PHNY01296314.1:1086-15278 GCA_003724115.2 Anethum foeniculum
CTTCAATAACAAATCATAATTTATTATTTAGTTAAAAATATCTCTACCTACTTTGTACAAAACTTTTTTTTAATATTAATTTATTTAAGAATTTATTATAATAAAAATATCTAATATACAAGTAAATATAAAAATATCAAAAATATCCTTACATCGCACGAGATATAATCTAAGTATAAGATCAAAAACTGAAAATTGAAAAATCGGAATATTGAAATACAAATATTAAAAACAAAAAAGGAAAAAAAGAAATCACAATATTATATAATTAATATGAATAACGTCTTGCATTATATTTACATATAATTTTTTGATATAATCTTAATCGATAATACTTTTCTACGATTACTGAGGATTCTTCATGATATAATTAGCCTGACCACCAACACTTTAAAAAATAAAAGAAATAGATGAAGTGAAAAGTTGAATGAGAAAGTTTGGCTGTTCCCGCTTTTATATTTTAGCATTTAAGTTCTGTGTAATCTTCATTTCAAATTTGAAACTGCCCAAAAGATCGTGCAAGTTGATTAGTCGCTCTATCCTTTTCATTTCTATACATTTTTTTTTTCTGGATGTTATATTTATTTCTATATATTTTATAATTTACTAAAAATAGTAAAAATTTTGTAATATAAAAATTAACTACATCCACTACTTTCTTCCACTACACTCACTTTATACATTAAATATTGATTGACCTCACAAGTTTATCCACTTTTCTTATTTTTTATCATTAAATCATTTTTTTTTTAACATCCGTGCCCAATTCAAATATATACAATTCGGTGAGACGGAGTGAGTACACGATAACCCAAACACCCACCTAATTTAGCAGCAGGTGGAGTACATGTTCGTGCAAGTATATAAAAAAACCGGGAAGCCATACTATTAACTGGGATGTACACGATTAAGTTTGGTGCGGTTATGAGGTAAAAGTCTCATCAAACTTCATAGGTTTTATAAAATCTCCGACCTCAGTCGCATATGCGGTTGCGGTTAACCGCGAATTTGCGGTTGGTACGGTTGGATTCGCGGTTCAACCACCTATTGAACAAAACTTATACCAAAAAAAGAACCCGAACTTCAAATAACATAAAAATTAATAATACACAAGTCGATTTGAACATAATTTTTTGTGACAAAAGTGAAAAGTTCTCCTAAATTAATAGGGTTGGTATTTTGGATATAAACTAATTGGGTTATGGTAAAAGTTTAAAACATAATAGCCCAAAACTCTTTACATATCTTATTTATTAGTTTGTGTTTATAAAAGTATGTAGCTTAAATTTTATTATATATATATATATATATATATATATATATATATATTGCGGTTTGCGGTTAGATTTTATGCGGTTATTTAAAATCAAATCCGCATCCAATCTACAAATATACGATTTTTGTAATTTCAATCCGCATTTTGCGATTATCCGCAAAATACAATTCGATTGCGACCAGTACGAGTGGTTAGTGCGATTGAGCGGACTACCTGTACACCCTTAATATCAAGGACTATTTAAATAAAGTTTGTCCAGTGCACAACTTTTCTTGGCAAATAAGTCGTTATCTAGCTACTTAGCCTAGGCTGATGTTCACTATTCTTTTTACTCATCTTTTTACTCAAATCGGACATGTCTCAACGCCTGGCTCCAATACTTCAGCTTTAGTAATAAACTGTGAGGAATTATCATGAGATTTTCCTGTTTGCATACTCTATATTTTATGCAAAAATACAATAGATATTGTAACTATGATATTATTGAATTATATTTTACTCAAAATTTGAAAAAACAAACAAAACTCAAATTTCAGATAAGCTTTCAAAGTCTCTAGATCTCTGCTAATTCAAAGTTCATGACTGTTCTTTTTCATTTTTTACTAAGTATGAACCTCAGTTAGGTGACATCTCAGTGACAAGACATTTATCGACTAAATTCGATTCTCTCTAATCTCACACTAAATTTGATTCTCTCTAATCTCACACGATCTCTCTTGATAACAAGTTTGTAGTCTTTGTAATCAGTAAATAGAAGTAACTAGTAGTGTTCATATCAATGTGTATATAGTAGATTGAATGATGTTTTAAACAGTGAATTTATTATATTTGTTGAAGATATGTGTAATCCGAAGTTTTTCATGAATTCTAAGATTAGATGACATCTCACTGACTAAATTCAATTTTGTAATTGATTTTAGACCCTTTTTGTTATAATGTAATGACAAGAAGTAATGGTAACTTAATTGCATTCATTCATACATTTACAAAAAAAAATAAAATAATTCAAGTTGATATACGGTGCTGATTTGGCCATTCAAAATTTATATAAATCTAGTTAAAAATCTCAAATTTCATAGGAAATAATGCATATGCAGCTTATCTTGAGAAATTTAAAGCTGGCAGCATCTCTAACCTTTTACAAGTAAGCTAAAGCATTATTATAAAAATTGTCAGCTAAAATACGATAAAATAACGATTATGTAAATTTTTAATTAAAGGAAATGGTATAAGAGTTTAGTAGTTCAACAAATATAGTCAAACTAACATGATTATCAATATTTTTTACCAAAAATTAACATGATTTAAGTACTTAAATTTTTATAAATTATTTGAAAACGCGGTCCCAACGCCACATGACCATAATCCATTAATTATCTTGGAAGAACATACATACAAAATATAAGAAATAAACATATAGTATACACATTTATGTTTGTAAATAAGGGGACCCTTTTTACATACACACGACATGAGTAGCAGCACAGATAATGGGCCTATCTCTTAGAATTATTTTGTGGCCTTGTGATTGGCATGTTCCTTTCTGTCACGTCTCTTCTTTCCGACATGCAGTAGCCAATGGGCCCTCTCCCCTCACCCTCACAATTCAATTCAACTTCTTTCTCTTTCCTCTTGTGTTGTTGTAGTCTTCCCAAACTAATCTTCAAAATCCTCTATTATTCACCTTGCAAATAATTCAATGTTCTCCGGTACTAGTACCATTATAATTATTACTGTACCGGCTCATGTCTATGCCCGAACCAAACTTATCAAGCTCGTGTTGTAACAAAACCCTACTATAATTACTTTCACTTATATTTTTAATATTCCGTCCCACCCCGAGAAAATCTCTAGTCATATTTTCTTCGTCGCAACTCAATAATTTCCCATGCAGCTGTTGCTGCTTGTTGTTACTTTCCATCATCATAATCCCATTATCTGATACTAGTAACTCATCCATGGTACTAATATCGTCGTTGTTCATGAAAACGAGCCCGTTGGCAAACGTCCCCGGGGAATTGCTCCTCGCACATCCCATTGTTGTTGCTTTTAGTAGCAATGCTGTAGCTGACATGTGAGACTTGCTTGTTTCCTTGTTGTAATACATTAAATTCGCCATGTTGTCTGATTTCTCCTCTTTTAGTGCTCTTGATGATGATGATCCACACATATTTGTAGTAGTATTTGCGGATTCAATTATTTCTGACAACGCAGTAGAATTGTTGTCAATGAGCTGACCATCTAATTGAAAAGCGCCAAGATCATGTCCCAACATTGCGGGGAACGGGGTCATGTTTTCGGTGGATTGAGGAGTATTCAGTAGCGCGGAGCTGCTGATTAGTTCATTTCTGTAGTTCAAATTTGCTGATGGAACCGGTAGATTAAATTTCGAACTTTCATCTGTTAATGCATCACAGAATGCCCTATGAGTGATAAAGCTGTCCTTCCTGTTTCATATACAAACAAATCTCATTACTTGAAAAAATATCATTTCGTAAAATACAACGGTACTAAAAATTATGTTGAGCATCTCTACTATAATTTAAGACCTCCCAATTTTAGTTAGTTAGGTAAGGTCCGCGCACATCTTATCTCGTTATCCACATATACTATCACATGTATATTTGTAATACTTGAGAGCATTTAATTTATCACCAAAAAATTGAGATGAGTATGTAAATGTTGAACATAATTAAGATTTTGTAAAGGGTACAAACTGAATACCTGCAAAACAGGGTTCCACACTGACATTTATACTCCTTAGTCCCACATATCTTACTATGGGCCTTCCAATCAGACTGAACTGCATATTTCTTTGAACACTTATCACACTTCCATTTCTTCTCTCCATGTTTTCTGAAGTAATGCTTCTTTATCCCAGTAAGGTCTCCGAGGGCTCTGGAAGGATCATGGTGGACACAGCTCTCCTCTGGGCACAAATACACTTTCTTTTTGATTTCTTTGTTTGTTCTTTGCTTCAACTTCCACGGAAGATTGTGACCTCTTCTATGCAGTTGCAAGTTTTGGTCTCTCTGGAAACCCTTGTTACATATTTCGCAAAGAAACCGATTTGTCGCCATCAAAGACTTGGGTGACAAAGCTATAACTTCTGCATCTGGATCTTCTCCCATGCATTATTCAAGAAGGCATAAATATTGTAATTAAGTAATCAAATTAAAAGCATGAAAAAAGATGGAACTTGTGTGTGGAAAAATATAGTTACCTGGTGTGCCTGCAAGATTTCTCTTTCTTTTAGCAGATGGAATGGAAGTAGGGTTAGGGTTTGAATTTGGATTTGGTTGTTGAATGAACTCTGTAGATGATGAAAGGCCATCAGGAGACATCATTTTGGAGTTGAATTTGATAACAAAGTACTGTGGAAACTGATAGTCTCTACAACAATTTTGGTGCCTTAACTAGATGTTGTTACAACAGCTTTAAAATGTATGAATCTAAAAACAAAGTAAGGCCAGAATAAAGTAGACAAGTTGGGATGTATCATCTGTTACTATTACACTAGCTAGTCTACCGACCAGCTGCTCCTCATCTCAATTATTCTATCTCAAAAAGTCTTCCCCTCACTTTTATTTGTTTCATGAAAAAAATAGTCTTTCAAAGTTAGCTAAAAAGGAATATATGGCCCGTTTGACAAATCTTATTTGTCAGAAATAAGTTATTTATTTCATAAAAAAGTACATCAAACTTTATTTTTTTCTGAAATAAATTACTTATTTTCTGTAAATTTTTGCATATGAGAAATATGTAATCATTCTTAAATACTTAATTCTAAAAGTTAATATGTAAATGTGAAATTTTTTCCCGAAATAAGTTGATAAGTTCATCAGCCAAACATGCAAATAAGTTTACTCCCTTTTCTCTCTATTTGATTGAAGTTCTCTTTTACTGTTTCTCACGCACACGCAATATATAAATTGTATACTCCTATATACTTATAATTTCTAGTTTCTTTAATAAGAAATATTTGAAAATTTTCAAAAATTGAGTTCGCCGTATAGTGGATACTAGCTTGACATGTTTTCCAGATCACGGTTTGCAAGATGTATCACATTTGTTTAAGGAGTATAGTAGTTATAGGGACTAAGCCTAACAAGCCAGTTTTGTAGATTGAACACAACAAGATCACTGAATTATAAGTAGATCTGATCGGAATTGCTAATTAGTACTATTCGTCCGTTTTGACACCCATCACAAAATAAGTAGAGCTAACCAGAACTTCACCTGCCTGTACTATACCACCACGATTGGAATCGCTAAATATTATTCACCAATATTTTAATGCTAGATATATAGATGGGGTATTAATAAAAGTTTTTTTTTTATAACTAATTTTAACTAAAAATCGGAGATCAAATGTTTTACTAAAAAGCAGGGACTTTAACCTAAATTCGCTATGGGATTCCGCCATATAACACCACGATCCTTCACCAACATTTTATTCTTTTATTTTTGAAGAAGAAGATCGATCTATCCATCATATATCTTTTGTATGAAAGAAGAGAATAATAACTATGAGGACTGGTATATATATTAAGTCCCAAGTAAATTTCCTCTTTTGTATGTATATTTTTTTTTCTTCTTTTGTTCCTTTGTATATATAAAAAAAGAAAAAGAAAAATGTGCCCCGGAAATTCAAAATTTTCGATGCTCCGATCCCATTCGTTGGCATAAACAGTCCGACTCTAGGGCAGGAGGCTCTGACAAGTATTGAACAAGACCTTGGTTGTTAAATGTATTTGAATTTGTAATTTGCAAATCTCAAATATTTCATTAACTGAAAAATAATTTATGAGGTTGCATGTCAAGCACAGTTCTTGCATTTTTTCAATAAGAAACGGGAGATATATATGAACCATTTCGCTTACTCCTGCTGGGATTCCTTTCAAAGTCGATCCGCCATGGACTTAACGGGGATCACATTTATCTCCTTTAATTTTCTAAATTTACGTATATAACTTGGATTAAATATATCAACATCTTTTCCCAACAGAGTCGTAAGTGAAACTTGTGTGTCAAAGGGAAAAAACAAGTAAAATATCGAGAATAAAACAGTGCTGTTACGTACCGATGTTTATTCTTAGAGTATCTCCTATGTGGTAAAACCCTTAGCTAAAATGTTATATAACATGTCATAAATAAGATATGTAGATATTATGTAAAAATTTCACAACTTTCAATGGTACAAAATTCTTAACAAAAAATTTAACCAATTGTTGAACCATTAGGGATATGCAGTGAAATCATATAATATCTATTGTTATATTAAAATACTACATTCTATTTATAATAACTTAAATAATAAAAATATATTATTTTTAAAATATAGCCAATTCCGTAAAAGTAAATCATACTACAAGTTCAGCAAATTTTGCATAATCAATATTTTATATCATTTTAGTCAACCATTTTAACTAACATGGTTCGAGGTGCTCAGACTTGTATTATAGGTTTAGTAGTGTGGTAGAAGTTAATAAATATTCAAAGCTGTTACACTCGTGTATAATCAAGTGGGGTTAAATGATAGAGTGTAAACAATGATTAAAGTAAAAAGGAATATAGAATCTAAGCTCGATCCCCAAAAGGTCATGAAACAACAAAAGTTTTATGACTTTACAGGCATACACTAGGCCTGTATAATTGCCTTATTAACTAGCTTGTACTATCTATTTCTCTGATACTTTTATATACCACAGAGTTATAAGGGGAAGGGGGTAAACGGGAGGGTAAACTTTTGCTTAATTGTTACAAGAATTCGGTCCATTGTTGATACCATCTATTCGTAAAAAAAATCGCAGAGAAATCTAATTGTTGAAAACTGAAATGAATGCATGTCACTCTATCCACGGTTATTTTATTAGATTTTTAGGATTTCACCTAACTGAGAAAAATTTCTGCAAATTGATGATTTTTCAACCGTAGAATGTTATGGACCAGTACTGTTATAAACATGATTTATTTAATACATACAAAATTCAAAAAGCATGCAATATATCCTGAAGTACTGGTTCGGATCTGTAACAAGTTGGCTTTGATATACTGACTACTCGCAACATTGCAAATTGTCATATGCCATTGACATATATAGTATATTCCACACAACGAGGGACAAGCTCTGGAGCACAACAAACTTGGTAAGCACCATAGAGGAAAGAACCCACGGGGACAATCATTATCAGAAGCTAATGTTTATTTCAGTATACTGCAATCAAATTTACGAAAATAAGAAGACTGAGAAAAAAGAAACTATATGAGGAACAAGTTATTGACGTAAGCTCTAAGTATGATATGAATACAAATCAACTCTTCTAATGTCAGTTTCAGGTATTGAGAGAGATTGTAACTTAACACGGGTACATGAGCTCAATGTACATATTAAGCCAAACAAATGCTTTTTTCCAACATTATCAACTATCAAGTCCAACTGTTTCAGGGAAACCGACGTTCTTTACTTTAAGAAAATAGTGATCAGAAACATTAGTTATCTTCTAACTTAACTTGAATATTAATGTCTTTATCTCGTGTTTAAAATTTACAAGCACCGAGTATGGAGTATATTGTATTATTCTCAACGTTAATGTTAATGTTATTGCCCCAAAAGATGGGTGCCGTGATCCACTCTTAGATTCAAAAATGGACTTTCGAGTGAGGGGAGTATACAATATATGATTCGGTTGGGGTCTTCTTCTAACATCTTAAGGTTTTAGATGGACCATTACTTGACATTAAAGATTAGTTTGTCTTGTAACAGTGCAAAATATCAAGTGTACCACAACTGTTATATACACTCATCAATCTTTACTCTTTAAAGAGAAAGATGTATGAAGAGAGCTTACTTGTACAAGTAGCTCGCGATGCCTAGAATGACACACATCAGAATTATGTCAATGCAGAAGTTCCGGCTAGATCTTATCTGAATGCAATCACAGAAAGAAAAATTGGGGTGAGTAGCATACATCTACGTGATAAAATAACAGAGATATTGGGAAAGCTTGACAAAACAATTCCCTTTTACTGAAATAGGAAAAGATAGATAATCAAAGAAGATAGGGAAACGAAGACTTCTCAGACAAAACATGTACAATATCCGATCTACTTACTTGATGAAGTTGTTCCTTAAGCCTAACGTTAGTTTTCTTGAGGGCAGCGGAGTTCTTATCGACCTGAAAGACAATGGTACAGATCAATATATACTATGCATCAAAAATTTTCCAGCTAAAAAAATAGTAAAAAGGTGAGAACTTTGGACCTTTGTGTCAATTTCATCGATTAGTGGAACTTGTTTATCCAATTCCTAATCAATATTCAACAGGATGTTTGTTAGTTTAATTGTTTAAAACATAAGAAAAAACCAAAAAAAGGAGGGGATGAACAGGTTCAACCAACCTCATTCATGTCATTGGCCAAATTTTTTAATGTGTCCAAACCCTCGGATATAACCCCCAAACCTTGATCCTGCAGTGCATATCAAGAAACCTTTATTGAGGATGTAGAATAGTGAATGAAAATCTCTACATAGCGATTATAAGTATTAGGCACGATACAGATAATATTAAGAATGTAGTGCAGGGA
This sequence comes from Anethum foeniculum, assembly GCA_003724115.2. Classification (NCBI taxonomy): domain Eukaryota; kingdom Viridiplantae; phylum Streptophyta; class Magnoliopsida; order Apiales; family Apiaceae; genus Anethum; species Anethum foeniculum. The sequence goes on from PHNY01296314.1 coordinate 9,950, forward strand.
GAACACATATTAGTAAGGAATTAGGAGAGCAACCTACCTGTTTTGTCTTCCTCATCTCATACTCATTTCGAAATTTACTTGATTCTTCACTTTCAGCAAAATATCCTTCAGTAAAATTTCCATCTAGAAGGATATAACAATGATAATAAGTGAGAACCATCTATAAGAACTAAAGAAAATTTTCTTTCAGTCGTTACAAACTGAATAAAGAGAGTTAGCAACAAGAAGCACCTGTTTCAAAATTTATGTGGTTCTTATCAGATGATGAACCCCGGCCTCCACTTTTCTTTGCTGCAGTGCTGTTTCCATCAGGAATTGCTTGAATTCTTTCTGGCAATGCCAGAACCAAATCACTACGGCCAGCTAAATCGTCTTGTGAGAGCCCTTTAACCTGTTGGTTATATAACTGTTGATCAAACCCGCCCTCGAAAAGTTATCCTGGTTATGCTAATATCATATGCACACAGATGGTCTGCTATCTATTAAACCGTAGACTAATAATGTTGCAGATCATGCACTCCTTTATATTTAACAGTTCCTATAAGAGTGTCTTTTTTAGTTTTAACACCAAAAGCTCGCCGATTTCTCATCTTATTTTTGTCTCCCTCATTTGTTTACCTTTTTGAATGCATCATCAATCTATATTACAGTGAGAAGAAATCAATCTATATCGTCAATATATCTATGGTCATGTCCCACTACAAACCATTTTATCATATATACTCTACTAACCAGCTGCAAATTACTGGCATTCCTAGATTACAAACCATCACCATCTGTTACAAATCACCATCGCAGTAATCCAAATCACTGTTTTAGTTTTTTAAGCTAAAGCTGCATAATTAGTTTTTATTTAAACAAACACCAAGATGAAGAAAAACGGGGAAGAAACGAACCTTCTTTTGTGACAATTTAGCCAATTTAGGAACTTCATCGAGTAAACGTGCCTTCGTGCGACGAACCTCAGCATTCATTGCTACAGATTTAGCCCTATTTGTTTCCATACTCGCCATCTCCGCCTTCTGAAAATCCAAAACAATACACATCACCACATACACATACCAGTACCAACATCATACCTACAACTACAACTCTACAAGTCATGTTCACTAAAAGCTACACATCGTCCTGTTCGTGTTGTACATAAATGAACATAGTTGGATTTGTAATATAATTTGTACTATCATAGTTACAGCAGTATAAATCACCGTCTCAGTAGTATAAGTCACTCATCTCACTAATACAAATCAACAATCTGTTATTAATACGCTAAATTAGTTTGTATTTAAACGAACGCACAGGTTAATGCAGAGAACATGGAAAAGAACCTGGAGAGTGGAGTCAATTTGATCTTCAAAAGTAGCGTAAAGGCGAGCAAAGGCATCGTTACCATGGGCGTTGAGTTCTCGTTGTTTGTCAATGTCATACTTATCGTACTTTTTACAAATCTCATCTATTCTGAATATAATGTCAAACAGACTCATTTGTAATTCTGTAAGAGAGACTGTATGTAAATTTTTTTCCTTTCTCTCTCCTTCTCCAATTGTTTGATTTGTCTTAACATAAACTAGGCGTCATCCGTACAAATAGGAGGCTTGAATAAGTCCTTGGCGGGAGTCATTATAGGAACTAACAACTTTACTGTCCTTAAATAAAAATATTAAAATTTAATAATATTTCAAGATTTTACCATCTAGATCCTTTTTTTTCATGGCACTGGAGAATCAATAAAAACAGAAGTGATATTTGAATAACGCGCCTTTGTCATTTGTGTGTGTTTTGTATTAGTCGGTGATCTCATGTTGTGTATTCATCTCACACTATTTTTAGATGACTAACTAATCTTTCTTCTATTACCAAGATGGTAATTTTTTTTTAATGCTAAATAGTTTCTTTCTTTTTTCGATTCCAGCTCGTGTAGCTGCATACTATGCAGAAATCAAATGACCAAAGAAATGAATCAATATACTGTCGTAAACCTATTTAGTAATGCCCTTCTGGCCTTTGCTTTGATTTGCATCTAAGAGAGTAAAGCATCTCCACACAAAACTGATATGGAATCGCAATCACATCTTTAAGTCTTAAGGTCCATCAGCCCTGTCGTTCAAAGTCGTTCCTTTTTGCCTTAAGTAATGAAAACTTATATTTTTACTACCAGGAAAAAAACCGGTGTAAACAACCACAGTCTTTCGTCAAAAAGAACATCCACCATCTTGTAGTAGTATTAGTGGGATCATTGTCGATCACTATAGCAAGAGAATCCCTCAAATTCACCAAACGTCTCCTTTGTGTGCGCGTCTTGACAACTTCAATGCCAGGCAACAACTTGAAAACCTCATGTTGGGTGTCAAAGGACATAAGATAATAATGTCCTCGTTTACAATCATACCTCCCAATACCAAACTAGATTTAACACTGTTGTTACCCCAAGAACAGGCAGTACACGAGTAATAGCTACCACGTTTATCTATCAAAGTAAGTTTATTTTGTTGGTATGAGCAAAACTTGCTCTTTTAGTATTTTTTGAGACAAATTCACTAATAATATATTTGTAATCAATATTTTTAAGTAAATTATTTTTTATTGATATATGTGCTTATCAATTCGATACAATGATCTTGAAATATAATTTAAATAATTTATTAGTCTATTTCAACATTAATAAATACTAAAAATACAGAATTAATGATTTAATAGTTGTTTATGAAGAAATAAAGTATACATGTAAAATATTTTGTTTAACTCATAATAAAAGAATGAGATGCATTTATATTTAATATAAAATAAATTGGCACACAAAAATTAATTTATATGTAAAATTATCTAAATATAAATAAATATTATTTCATTAATTTATATTTATGAATTGATTTATTTTATTTCATTTGTATTTTTATATAAATTGGATTATTATGCAGACTATAATATAAGAGTAATGCTAGAGTCCAAGACCGTTCCATGTGTGAGATACATTTTAGTAACTAGCATAATAACCTGTGCGAGGCACAGAACATTTTCAAGATTTTTTTTTATACAATACGTAACAAAATATTCTCGACTATTTATTTATTAATAAAATTTTGTAATATCACATGTATATCTCATATAAGTTGATGGTGCGTATGATTTGTATGAAATTTTTTATTTTAATACAAATATAGTATAAGTAAATTAGCTTTTATGTGTTTAAAAACAAAAGGTTAATACATATATTAATTAGCTAGTATGTTATCATGTAATAATACAAAAATAATAATAATAAATCCATCTGGGCAGAAAGAAACCAACCAAAAAACAATAAAAAATAAAAATAAATTGAACTTCCTATTGAAGGACTGATCCATGTCAAACCGCGCCTCTAATATCTCCAACTAAAAATATACTAAGCTCCAAATGAGAGTTTTTCAATATTTGAAACCTTTCATCCTGTAAAACCCTTTCATTTAATAATCAATATGTAGCACGTTTACCCTCTCGATATACACGATATATCATCACCATCCAATCTGAGCTTCTAATCAAATCTCGACAATAATTAAGATCATTAGTACGTTCATCTTGGTCATTGCCATTTTATTTAAGAATTTGCACACAAGTCAGACTATCGCGGTGAACTTCCGGATGCTTTATTTGAAAATTTCTCGCTAGTTTAAGAATTTTGGTGGTAGATAATACTTCTACCCTAAAAAACTGTATAGTGACTAAAGTTTGCCATGAAAATGAGACAAATGTTCCCATATAATCTCGTATAATTGTTCTACCACATGTAGGACCATGAGATCCCTTTGTAGATCTTGAGAATATACCACCCTTCTTGCCAGACATGCCAAATCAAATAATATTTATACATTTTATATTTTAATAATAGTGAAATGTTGAACGTTTAAATATCTGCCAGAATTTTGCAACTTACCATCTGTAGACATCTATTAAAATATATCAAAAGGTGACTAATGTGAGAACATTAATTGATCAGGCTTTCAATATTTTTTTTTTTAAATATCATTTGTTTCATTGATTTCTAAGTTTCTTGTTCCAGGAAGTTATCTCTTGATTATGAAAAATATTCATTTATTATTAATATATCAATATTATTTTGTTAATATAAAAAATTGTTCAAAATATTGGTATCTTGTCTAGTCCACTAAGCCGATATACTAATATTTATATGCACTCTAAGATGAAAAATCTTACGGGTGTAACAATAAGAGTATTTTAATAATTAACATAATTTGTTTTGCCTTTAGTGTTTTCATGAATTTTATATACTTAAGTCCTAACAGGAATCGCATCACCTCAATATTTAGGCACGTTTAAATTGAAAATCATCTTTCCAAAAAAATTATTTCGTCCAAAAGATATATCATCACCGTAATGATCTAAATGAAATAATGTATTATATCATATGAGTAATATAAATATATGTTTATTTCAACAAATCAATCATTATATATAATCTAGTATTCTATTCACCAATAATTGTAAAAATAATAATAATAATTAATTTTATAATCTTGTATATCATTTAAATGTTGTTTATTATTATTATTATTATTATTATTATTATTATTATTATTATTATTATTATTATTTCAATACTCAATATTCCACAATTTATTAGTCATATATCATTTTTTATGAACAAAGTGAATTAATTTTTGATTTAAAATTTTCTAATGATATATATTAAACCCAATTTGTATTTAATATTTTCTAATAATATAATTTTTTAATTGTTTCGATCATATACTATATAAAATATATTCAAATTCAGCTAAATCTTAACATAAAAAAAATCAAACAAAACGGATAAATCGGGACGGATGGAATAGTAACTTCAACTATTTAGAAATATATACGTAACTAAATCAATAAAAATGAAAAAAAAAATTATGATTAGAAAATACTCTTCTATAAGTCGCAATTACCAAATTTTACTTTCATGGCGCACATACATATTAAGTGCATCTAAAAACACAAAAAGCATGGTGGCATACTGGTATTGAAGTGTGCAAATAAATGGTCAGACTCAGGTTCAAATTCCATTAACACGAACAAATTCGTCATTTCACATGAATAAAATATCTCACTAATTTTATGAAAAATTACTACACCACTTCAATAGGCAATCAAAACAATAGTAGACTTCCAATAATTTTATGGAATAGGATGGATTGCTAGGAACGAAGCTGGAGAGTTGTTAGCAGCTGCATTAGAGCATCTCCAATAGGGGTTGCCAAGGGGTTGCCAAATCTTATGTGGCATGGCACCCTTGGTTGCCAACCTATTGGAGTTATATTGTTGCCAAGAGGTTGCCTACCAAGGTTGC
>PHNY01296332.1:1984-12633 GCA_003724115.2 Anethum foeniculum
ATTTTTTTCTCTTTTCTACTACTTTATACATATTTCTTAACCTCCGTGCCCAAACCATATGTAAACAAATGGCTGGGACAGAGGGAGTATTAAATATAGTTGAAAGATATATTAAAAAGCTGTTGTGTCCTTATATTTAATAATTTTTCTAAAATTATTATTATATTGCCGCCGCGAAGCGCGGCTTATTATCCTAGTACTTATATAAAGGAGAAGACGGGGAGTTTATGTGGCGCCTCTCAAATCGTCTCATTCTATTTTTTAATTTTCTCAAATTTTTAAATTAATAAACAGAGAAAATTTTAATTACCTTATATTCTCCTAAACTTTTCTCTTAACTCAAAATTAATATCAATATCAATCAATATACTTATAATTTTAGTTACCTTATATTCACCTAAACCTTCTTCATAACTCAAATTACGTTCTTATTATATTCTAAAATTTCTCTACTATATCAATAAACTTTCCGCTTAACTCGAATTATCAAATTAGCATCTTATTATCCTCCTGAAGTTTCTCTGCATCATTAAACTTTCCACTTAACTCAAATTATCATCTTATTATTCTTCTAAAATTTATCTACCATATTATTATTTTTTCAAACTTTATTTTCAAGTCAAAAGTTAATTATCTCATTTTTTCTTAAACTTTCTACAGAACTTAAATTACCATGTCATAATTTTCCTAAAATTTCCTTATGTGGTTATTATTCGCTAAAACTTTCTTTTCATGTCAAAGTATTTATCTTAATACTCTCCTAAATTTCAAGTCCTAAAATATTGTTTAAAAAGAAAGTAGATAATATTATATATACATAAGTGTAAATCGTTTGACTTGGAAAAAAAGAGAAAATTGTTAGCTAGATTTTTCATTAGCACTTATATTTTAAACTTTATTTTCCATGTTATGATAGTTTTGTCAATATTTGTTTTGTTAAGCCTTTAAGTGTATGTTATCATTTGATTGGTTTTATGAATTTAGAATGCTTGATTAATTTTATGATTTTCGAATGCAGGTTTTTGCCCGGGAAGAAGGGAGGATGTTGTGAATCGGTTAGTTCTAGAGGTTCGTTTTATTATTGAGGTTCTTTAATTATAAAGGTATTATTTGATATTTAAATTTAAGTAATTTATGTTTGTTACTTTGATTAACACTTGCGTTTCAAACTTTATTTTGCATATTATGATAGTTTTGTTAAGCCTTTAAATGTTTGTTTTTGTTTGATTGGTTTTATGATTTTAGAATGCTATTTTTATGATTTTAGAATGCGGCCTTTTGTCTGGGAAGAACGAAGGATGCTATGGATCATTTAGTTTAAAGTTGATTGATTTTATGATTTTAGAGCACAGTTTTTGATCCGGGAAAGAACGGAGGATGTTATGGATCAATTAGTTTTAGAGTTTCGTTTCATTATTAAGGGTATTTAATTATAAATGGAATTATTTGATATTTAAATATAAATAATTTATGTTTGTTATTTTATATTAAATATAGTTGAAAGTTATATTAAAAAAACTATTTTATTATTATATTTAATAATTTTTCTAAAATTATTATTATATTGCTTCGCGGCTTATTGTCCTAATAATAAATAATACAGACAAAGGAATAATTTATTCTTTTTGAACATAAAAACAAAGATTCCATAACCAGACAACCTTTTTGTATGTAAAGTTTTAAAACCGAGAGTCAAACATACTCTTTCAATATTTCTTGAACACATAGTATTTGGTTTATGAATTTAGTTGAGAAAGAAGAAACAGATAATGTCAGGACCAGAGTGTTGCAGCAACCCACCAAATCTAAGCTCAAGCAGTGGATCAGGGTCTGTCACTGAACTTGCAGGCCTAAAAACTTATGTCTCTGGCTCTTCTCATTCCAAACTGGCCATTCTTCTTGTTTCTGATGTTTTTGGTACTTTTCACGTTTTACCCCTTTTTTTCCTTTTCTCTATGCATTTCTTCATGTGGGTGCTTCTTTCTTTGACTTTATAATTGTTGTACTATGAGCTATGCTATGATTCAATAATGGATCATCTTTTTGACTTTATGTGTTTTACCTGCTGTTTGTTCAACCAAGAAACTAATTATTTATTCGAGTTGCACACTTTTTTTTTGACTCTGAGTTCCTGTGCTTATTAATTCTTCCTCCTTTAGTATTGAAATGTCCTTCTGGACAAAAATTGGGTCAAATTGCCTATACTTTTGACCTTAAAATTCAATTTTATTTTTGGACTAGTGAATAAAATAGTGACCTTGATCATCACTACATAAAATGGTAGTATCGGTTTTTTAAAGTGCTACCAAATTTTTGTTGTTGTTAAGAATGAAGCAGCGGGACATATCATACAGTGCACCAAAGTACTGAACCATTATATCAAGGAAACCTTGTCAGGCAATGTGCTTTAAACGTTTGGTCTTTATTGCTAGTTTGAATCAAATACAAGGATCTTAATCTCATGGAACATCATCAAGATTTTGTAATAGACTTGAACACAATCATGATTCCTTGATGTTAGATTAAAGTCTGATTTCGGATCTTTTATCTTCCACAAACTAATTATCCTTTTGATGTCTCGGTCAATTGATGGGAATGGAGGAGCGGTGATTGTGATTTCTCTTCGGGAGTAAACCTTAAACTATTTAATATATGGTAATTATATATTAGAGATTACCCGGATAAAATGTTTACCAGATTTAATATAAACCAATGCCCCCTTAAGCAGTCAAAATAGAATAATCACAAATATAAAGTTGTTTTTATTTGTTAGTACACGTATTGGAGTTTATTGTAAATAATCCAACATACATTAGATCATTAGTTATGCTTTGTGTTCGCTTTGAACTTCTTTTTTACTCCATTTACTTTTTGCAGGATATGAATCGCCGAATTTAAGGTATTCCTGTTATCTCTCACATGTTATTCTTGATAATCTATTTATCGTTAGTGGCTCATGACTCATCAAGACTTGGCATTTCCGATTGTCCTTGAGAATTTTCTATTTTATTCTGATACACATTAGGAAACTTAGTACGAAATCAGATCTGAATTTAACTATTGACTTCTAGACTACAGTTCTGCAGTTGGCGTCTTTGTGCTTTTAAACAGATTGTGTATTCATCTGTATTAGGTTTCAACTCTTAGCTAGGGATTGCATCTAAACTCCAGTAACCTCAATGATTTATAAGAATCTAGTACTTAAGTTGGAAACTGACACTGATGCAGTAATAAAAGTATATTTAGACTTAAAAAAGGGTAGCTTGTAGTTCCACTGTACCCTGCATTTTAGTGTACTTGAGCTTGAGGGTACCCTCAAATCTCAGAGGATATATTGTGTGTGACGTATTTAAACTCCTGTACATGCCATTTTCACACCAACAAAAAAAAAAAAAAAAAAAAAGAAGAAAAAGTGCCCAATTGATTTTTTTTTTTATCAGACGTTTTCATTTTTTTTTTTTAAGAATATTAAATTTATAGACTGGTCTAGCAAGAAAATCGTGACAGGTATATATAATAACTTAGCTTTTCTATGCATCAAGTCACGATGTTAATTTATATGGAGACTAAAAGTAGGACTTCGTGACTTTTACTATGAAGGAAACTGGCTGACAAAGTTGCTAATGCTGGATTCTACGTGGTGGTACCGGATTTTATGCATGGAGATCCCTATGATCCGGATAATGTTGAGAAGCCAATTCCAGTCTGGCTGAACACACACAATACAGTTTGTTTCTGACTATACTTAACTGAGATTCTTTTTGATCTAAAATTGTCCAAGTGTTAACAGTCAGAAAATTACAGCTCACCAGAATGTTCTATCTATTATTCTCCATATTGTGAAGGAGGCCATATTTATATATTATATACACAGATTATCTGAAAGCTAAAGTCTCTAACTTTCTTGCTATTTCTTATAGGACAGAGGATTTGAAGATGCAAAACCAGTTGTTGCAGCTCTGAAAAGTCAAGGCATAACAGCAGTTGGAGCTGCAGGATTTTGCTGGGGCGGTATGAGTTATGCTGACATCTTAATAGCTGGATGTTTTTTACTTTTAATTGTCTTTGTCTTTAGTCATTCACATATAAGATTTGTTGCTTATTGCATAGTGACTTAATTCTGCCTCTTTGTTATTTCCTCAGCCAAGGTGGTTGTGGAGCTAACAAAGTCTGCTCATATTCAAGCTGCAGTGCTGTTACACCCTTCGCTCACTACTTTGGATGATATAAAAGGTATAACTTATAATATTTAAAGTTTCAGTACATTATTTTGGGTCCTCATTTTTCCTTGATTATGGTGAGGAAATTGGGTTCATTTATATAGGCTACGGAAGATATTGGTCTTGTTACTCGTGAGGTTTCTACTACCTGAGTTGGAAACTGACACTAATGCAGTAATAAAAGTATATTCAGACTTAAAAGGTATAGCTTGTAGTTCCACTATACCCCCATTTTTAGTGTACTTGAGCTTGAGGGTACCCTCGAACCTCAGAGGATATATTGTGTGCTTACGTATTTAAACTCCTGTAAATCCAATTTCACACCAAAAAATAGAACTTAAAATGTGTGCCCAATTGAATAGAGGCTACTGAAGATATTGGTCTTGTTACCCATGAAGTTTGACAAGAAGCTAGATTAGAGGTTTTTACACGAGGCAGTGATCTAACTATTTTTATAACTCACGATACATTGTATTTTCCTTGATCCTTTTTCTCCTAAGCACAATTTTTTTCTGATAGTTCTTCCCCTCTTAGTAAGATATGGTAAATTTGTAGCTCTTGAAATTGAGATTGCACCATGCATATGTTCTTCCCCTCTTAGTTTGTAGCTCATGAAGCTGAGATAACACACTATGCATATGATTTGTATGTGACACTATTGATATTCTTACTTCATTTGGCAATACATCAAAATACTTTTCTTTCAGAGGTTATTCTCACTTTCTAACCATACATCAAATACTTTTCTTTCAGAGGTTAAGGTGCCCATGGCTATTTTGGGAGCTGAGGTTGACAAAAACTCTCCTCCTGAACTCATGAGGCAATTTGGGGAGATTCTTGAATCTACTAAGGTACGTGGTCCCTTAAGTTACTCAATTTTCTGTCAAATTCTCTTACTTATATATTTACCTCTAACAACTGTTTGAGATTACTGTTTTCTACCTGCCCCTAAATTCTCATTAATGTTACATAATCTCCATAATATTGTTAAGGTGCATATTTAGTTCTGATAAATTCTACTAGTAATCATGCACGGTTTTATATCCCTTGCTACCTTGTTGAACGTGTACTCTCACTGAATCAGGAAGCTAACAGTCTTGTGTATTTTACAGGTTAAGTCTTTTGTAAAGATATTTCCTGGTGTTGCTCATGGATGGGCAGTTAGGTACAAAGCTGAAGATGAATTTGCTGTAAAATCAGCTGAAGAAGCACATCAGGACATGCTGGACTGGTTTCTTGCACATATCAATTGAAGAAGGGATTTTGGGTTCCATTTGATTACTAGTAGTTCTGTTTTCCTTGTTATGCTATAGATGAACTCTTAATAAATATGCATATGTGATGCATTGATGACTGAAGTGAGAATGTGAGATACATAAAGACACTATCTAATTAAAATTGCTGCATAATTTGGAAAGGTACATTTGATTAGCTACCAGACGTTATACTAGTATTTAAATTTCTGGAATGGATATTTATAATATATAGTCAGATAGATCTAACTATTTAAATCTTATAAATTTATGAGTAGGTGATTATTATTATTATAAAAGATTATGTATATTTACAAAAATACTTTTACTTTTTCAGAACACTCTAGTTATAATTCTTCTTCTTCTTCTTCAAAAAAAGGTGTTATCTAGATATTTAATTAATTTTAACAAAATAAAAAGTGGATTTTTATCAAATAAAAAATGGAGTTAGCATCTCGAATGCACTTTCTCCCTAATTTTACTTGAATTTTCATAAATCAGTAATACTAAATACGAGATATCGTAAATAGTACAAAAAAGGTGTTAAGAGGGCTTAATCTTATTTAGCAAAAATCAGGTAAAAAAACCTTCATCTTCCAATAATAACCAAAGAACGCCAGAGTTGACTAAGGTATTTTTTTGAACTACAAAAATCTCATTTTGTTTTATAACATCTTGTTCATTAATAAATAAACTCTTGTTGTTGATTCGATAGTTACAATGCTAGGCCCTCAGTGCTGCGAAAACCCACCAAGCACAGGTGCTTGTGGCGAAGGCTCTATTGTGGAACTTTGTGGCCTCAAAACTTACGTATCAGGATCATCCTCTTCTGCTGTTCTTCTAATCTCTGATGTCTATGGTCATTCACTTACCCTCTTTTCTCCTTTTTATATGGCCATCATCCAGATTTATGTTTATATATTGTATATGCAATTATGCAAAGTATATGTGTGTATTTACAGACACCTGGATAGTTCTTCATTTCTGGGTACTCACAAGAGAATTATTGTTTGACTTTTCATTTTGTATTTTTCAAGTTTCTAATAGTATTGGCCCTGTTTCAGGTTATGAAGCCCCAAAATTAAGGTATTTACTATCTAATTGGCTTTGTCTAGGATAACTACTATGTAAACTTTTTTCATTTTTCATAACATGTTTGGTAGCATTACATTAGTGTGTGACTGTCTGTGATGCTCCTGTTGAAGTGCATTCAAAGCAAATCATTTTAGAATTGTAGACGTATGAAGCTGAAATGAGGCGTAAATTTTTTTGGTTCGCATAGGCCTGATATAGATGTTGGATAAAAACACCACATTTCAATATATTGACCTAAAATTCCAAGTAGGATCTGCATATTGGACTTTCGAGGTGATACAAAATCCATATTTTTTTGAAAAAAGATATGGGATGAGCGCATTGCATAAGGTCTGTTCTACATCTCCCAGATACATTTTGGGAGATGTGTATCTCCACAAAATTGCAGTGGTTCTTTTCCCTCCATCCATCCATATTGTGGTACTATTCTGGTTAAGAGTTGTCGCAGTTAGGGCATTTTTTAAATCATGAAATACTACATGGCATTTTGAATATCGTATAGTTACTTGGTTTTAAGTCGGAGACTAATTTTCAATTTCTGCCTTCAAGGAAGCTTGCAGATAAAGTTGCTTCTGCTGGATACTACGTAGTGGTTCCTGATTTCTTTGATGGAGAATATTTTAGGGCTCCAGGTGACAAGAGGTCTCTTGCAGACTGGGTGAACTCTCACCCAACAGTGGGTTTCTAACCTTGATAACTGAGATTGAGTTTTTTTTTTTTTGCTGGAAATGTTATTTCCAGAGCAATTATTTTAATTTGCAGAGCAGTTTGATCTATGTTTGTCTTCACTGGTAGACATGGAGCACACAATTTTTATACAAATTGCTCTGGCAATAGCATTTCCTTTTTTAATTTATGAAATTTAACTTTTAAGTAGAAATTATGAAGACTAATCATGTCATTACATCTTATAAAACAAGAGAACAATTTCTGCACATAAACCTTATAAACTTGTAGCTGAACATTTCATAATACTCTTCATGCTAGGCTAAAGGGGTTGAAGATGCGAAACCGATCATTCAGGCTCTAAAGAGAAAAGGAATATCAGCAATTGGAGCTGCAGGATTCTGTTGGGGAGGTAAGGATTCAAGTAACCTTTCCTGATAAAATTTATGCAATGCAAGTTGCTTGAAATTAAAGCTTGCTTAGGTAAAGTGGTGGCGGAATTAGCTAAGTCTGATCACATCCAAGCTGCAGTGCTGTTGCACCCTGCAATGGTTACAGTTGATGATATCAAAGGTATTTTTTCAACATTCCTCTATGTCTCTGACATTATACTCCCTACGGAAATATGCAATAAAAATGAACTTCATACTCCAGTAACACATCAAGTATCTGTTTTTGAGTGAGATTGTCATATGATATTTTTTTTTGTCTCGAGAAACTAAGTGTATCAAGACACTAAGGTAGCAAAAAATATTGCTCATGTTACTTATCCAGTCATCACAAATTTTTTGTTGGGCCGGGATGTACTAGTTTCCTCTTGCCCCTTCGGATTCTTTGCAAGTTGTACTATGACATGGACTGATTGTCTTGTAGTGTTTTCTTCACCTTCTACAATACAGTTATGTTTATCATAAATTCTAATCTTTAACTAAATTCTCAGAGGTTAGGGTTGCCATTGCTGTTCTAGGTGCCGAGATCGACAACATATCTCCACCAGAACTGCTTAAGCAATTTGAGCCAGTTTTGTCCAATAAACCAGAGGTAAGGCATCTCTGAACACATTAAGCTTAAAGATGCTATACATACAGTAATACAATCGCAGTTGAGCTTTAAGTGCATAACCTTGACTATTCTTAACAATGTGATTTATCTCCATCAAATTCAGATTATGCACCCTCGTCTTTTGGCTTACAATCTGTGCCTATATTTGTTTTTGGTAGGTTGATAGTTATGTCAAGATCTTTCATGGGAGTAAGCACGGATGGACCACAAGGTACAAAGATGAAGACAAGATAGAAGTGGAAAGTGCTGAAGAAGCCCATAAAGACGTGATGGCCTGGTTTAATAAGCATCTAAAACTGAACAAGAGGATAGCAAAAATCTAAGGCATGCATCACAACTTCGGGTTTGTATTTAGCTGTTTCACATTGAATCAGCATAGATCAGGCAAACATACCAAATTTCAGGTTTGTATTTAGCTGTTTCACATTGAATCAGCATAGATCAGGCAAACATACCAAATTTCAACGATGATAACCTATGTCGGAAATGCAAAAGCAGTAGGAAGATTTGTGAATGTAACTGATTTTATTTAGATGAACTTCAGAATATGCTGGCCGGTTACGATTCGGAAAAAAAAAAAAAGAAACACTGTATAATATGCAATTTTATTTAAAGGAATGCTGTATAATCTTCTATTACCTTTTTTTGAGAGAGAGTCTTCTATTACCTCTAAGCAAGTAACTTGTATCAATTGCAATATGCTGCATCTTTCCATCACTTCTATCAACTTGCTTATGGGACTCCAGCAAGTGTAAATGGTATCAGCAGTTTGATTCATTTGGGTCAAGTGTTGGACAAATTTGTGCAACAAAGATTAAAAACTACGTAAACAGAATCAAACTCAAAGAAGAAAACTTGATTATATAAAAATTAACTACTTCCAAAACTAAATTGAAGGTAAACAAAATAATCCTTGCTTAAGACAGATACTACTTGTTCAAAATAACACATTAATATTGATGTCTTTCTACTGAACATATTGCTAACAACGCAATTCTACATGAAAAGCAAGTCAGAGTTAAGAAAATGCACTCTGAACAGGTGACTGAAATTTTTCAATACAGAAAATTAAATTGTTTTGAAAAGGCGATTGCTAAGATAGATGCACTATGGTTGAATCTTAGCCAGCAGCACTTTCCAAGTACACTGTAGATGAATCCTAGCCACCCCGTGCTTCTCTTCTAGTGGCATCGTGTAGCAGGTCAATGTCCACTCCATCAGGTGGTAGCTGGACATACCTTACAACAGATCCTCGAATGAAACAGTTTCGCACTGAAAGCTGCCATTTGCAAATGATAACTTAATTAATTGACAGCGCAAGATAAAGAAACATAGCTGCATGGAAAGTAAGGAAGCAACATATTATATTCATATAAAATATCATTAAGTCAGTATTTCAAATTATTTTTATGAAAAGGAACGGAGGCTAGAATATCTGAAGTTTAATTTCGTGTGACATTATGTTTAAATAGCACTACTGCGCTACCTTACTAGATTAGTCATCCAAAGAGTAAGAACAAAATTTGGAGTAGGCAACTATATCCTATATATAATAAGTGTAAGAGGTATCTTACTAATACCATCAAAAGCTGCAGATCGTTAGACCTACTACTAATAGTAATAGATGACCCATATTTTGGCAAGCAAAGTCTAGGATTCAATCCTTTATAACTAAAACAGGTACATGACATTTATTAATACTAAGAAAGGTATACAAGTCCATAACATTTGGCAAAGGTAGACGATAGCCCGAACCACATTCTATGCTCGCTACTGCTGCCTAACTGTGTGTGGTTTACGGGATTCTGATTCGGGGGATAATACATGAATATATATATATACACATCTTTAATGTAACATACGAAAAAATCCATTTAGAAAATTAAGAAGTGCAAGCAAATTGAATCATATAAACATCTGAATCATTCTTAAAAGTTAAAAGACAACTTTTGAGTAAGAGTTCCGAGGAAATAGAAGTTAGGATTCTCTGCGCCCCATCTTCCTAGCTGATAGATGGTGAAACTTTCGTTTTACAACAACTCTACTAAACCACTCTTCACAATTACAAGTTACGCCTAATTAATCAAGTGGCCGAAAAACAACTTAATAACCTTGCTACTATAAAAGTATCTCCTCTCACTAGTAAAAATCTAAAAGGAATCGACAATCAAATATTCCTTCACAAGTCAAAACTCTCAACCACAGTCTTCCTACTAATTCATTCCCTGGAATTGTCTAAAAGTGTCCAACATGAATATGTGTCCAAGTGCCCGACTCCGCAACAATTCAAAAATTCTATAAATAAGTTTCCAAGGGAACCCAATTAACTAAAACAAAAACCCTAAAAAACAAA
>PHNY01296335.1:0-20591 GCA_003724115.2 Anethum foeniculum
CCTAATCTAGATTGACTTGTTCAAAGACAAGGTTCCCTCAGTTAAGAGGTCAAGTAGGTAATACAATTACCATAGGCTTGTTATAAGATGTATGCAGACATTCCTTCATGGCTAACACTTCATCTACCCACTCTTCCATCCTCATATGCTAGTCACCGTCTTTGAAATGCCTAACAGTTGCCAACACAAAGCCGATATAGGGAAAGTAACTAAAATATGGAACACTGTTTCCACACATAGATTACAAATTGGACACCTCTCATCGATCTGTACCTTTCTGCCAAGAAGACATTCTTTGGTAAGCAAGCAATCTCGAACTGCTCTCCATACAAATGCTTTACTTTTAAAAGAATTTTTAGGTTCCAAATCTTATTCCAAAAACCAGAGCTACTACTTGTATTATTGTTCATAGCATTTTCTCTTAAAATAGCATATGCACTCTTTACCTTGTATTGACCCAGCTTATCTTTCCTCCAAAACCATTTATCACTGTCTAACCTCTGTATTGGAATTGATAGGATCAAATTACTTTCCCTTTCATTAAACGAATCTTTTACTAAGTCAACATCCCGTTCATTCTGAGCATCCATTGCCATTAGAGACGAAACCCTGTTACCATTCAAAGCCTCATTTATCGTACTAATATAAGTATTATATTCACAAGGTAACCAAGGATCATGAACGATGTCCACAGCAATTCCACTTCCAACCCGTCTAGCTAAACCCGATTTTATAAGATCCTGAGATGCCACAATGCTCCTCCAAACATAACTGGGATTAGCTCCCACTTTAGTTGTGAGAAACGAACCTCCTGGATAGTATCTCGCTTTGAAAACTCTGCTTACCGTACTTGTTGGATTCGTAATTAACCTCCAAGCTTATTTACCCACAAGAGCTAAATTAAAATCTTGAAGTTTACGCAATCCCATACCTCCAACTGATTTCTTCATACACATACGATCCCATGACATCCAGTGAATTCCTTTCGACTTATCTGATGAAGACCTCCACCAATATTTGCACATTAAATTTTCCATCTCGCTATATAAATGCTTAGGCAGCAAGAAAATGCTCACAGCATAGGATGGTAGAGCTTGACAAACCGTTTTTAACAAAATTTCCTTCCCTCCCTTCGATATAAATTTTTTATCCCATGCTTCAATTCTGTTTTGTAGACGACTTTTTAAATAGCCAAAAGGCACATTCTTGTTACGACCAACAAAGTTAGGAAGCCCCAAATAAGTCATCTCCTCAGATGCTTCTTGAAAACCCAGCAAGTTATGGACTGTTATCTTTTCGTCGTGGGCTGTGTTGGAACTGAAAAGAGCTAATGATTTCGTTTTATTTATTTGTTGTCCTGGCGCTAATTTAAAAATGTGTAACATGTTCTTCACCTGAGATGCCACAACACCTGAAGCTTTATAATAAATATAAGCATCATCGGCAAAGAACATATGAGTCAATGATGGGGCACCTCTTGCAACCTTTACACCATTAATTAACTTTCTTCTCTCATAGTCTTGGATTAAAGCTTTAAGACCTTCCATACATATTAGAAATAAGTATGAAGAGAGTGGATCCCCCTGCCTGATACCCCTTGTTGACGTGATTAACCCGAACTCCTTCCCCAAGTGGGTTATTCTATAACGAGCTGACATGACACACTCCAGTAATAAACTAACCACTTTTGAATCAACCCCCATCTTAATCAGCATCGCCTGAAAAAAAATTCCATTCTACCCGATCGTAATCTTTGCTCATAAACAATTTTAAAGCCATTCAACCCGTTTTTCACTTTTCGCTTCATGAAATGCATTACCTCATAAGAAATCATGACATGATCAGAAATTAAATGACCTGGGATGAAAGCACTTTGTGACTCGGATATTATATCATCAAGGATACATTTTAATCTGTTAGCTAACACCTTCTATACCACCTTGTACACAACATTGCATAAAGAGATATGATGAAGATAAGCAATAAATAAACGATTTTGCCTCTTTGGGATTAAAACAATATTTGTATCTGTTATTGAGTCATCAAACTTGCCTGTTGAAAAAAATCTTTGAGCTAGCTGAACTATGTCGCTTCCCACCACTTTCCAGTACTTATGATAAAATCTCGGACTCATTCCGTCCGGCCCAGGTGATTTATCATGATGCATACTAAACAAGGCTGCTCTCACCTCTTTTGATTGAACATTCGCCAGCAAGACTGAATTCTGTTCCTCGTTCACACGATTTGAGACACAATCTACAACCTCTGACAGTTAGATATTGAGAATAAGCGAGAAAAATAATTCACCATTGTTGCCTCCAACCCAGATCCCAATTCTACTACCTCGCCATTCTCGTCTGTCAAAGATGTGATTCTATTCACCTTTCACCTTGTCTTTGCAGTTGCGTGAAAAAATTTACTATTGATATTCCCCTCATGTAACCATAGTTGCTTACATCTCTGACGCCAAAAGACTTTTTGATCACTATACACTTCCTGCAGCTTTTTAGAACTATCCTGGTACAAGCTAATGGAATGAGCGTCTCTTCTTCCTTTAGTAACTTTCATAATATGCTTTAAGTGTTGCATCCTCGTTTTGAAGCTGCATGTAACTTCATTCCCCACTTTGTCAGTACTTCTAAGGTAAAATTGATTTTTCTGCGAGAGACTTGCCTTGACACAATTGCCAAGATTGTCCAACTATCTTGCCGCACATCGGGTCTCTCAACCAAGCATTTTTGAATTTAAAACGATATGCTTTCACCTGTGTTTGGCATGAAAAATGTTCTAGCATAATAGGGCTATGATTAAAGGAAGATATTTTCAGATTAACCAACTTTGCATCTCCAAACTGCCTTATAAAATTGTTCGATACCAAGGCTCTGTCGAGTCTAATTTCTATCCAAGCATCAGTACCATTCGAATCTGCCTCCTTCAGTGTGACCAGGCTCCCCCTTGACCCATACCGGAAGTCCATCTAGCACTCTACCTCCCCATAGACCCATACTAGAAGGCCCGTCTGCCTTCCTCTTAAGCCCATCCTGGGTAGCTCATCTGCCACTTCCTAAGCCCATCTGGGAGTTCATGTGAGATTGTTATGGACTGTTATAACCATAGCTCTGATATCACTTGTTGGGCTTGCTAAGGCGGCCTTAACTCCACATTAGTATGATATTGTCCGCTTTGGGCCAAGCCCGCACAGATTTGTTTGTGGGCACATCCCAAAAGGCCTCATACTAATAGAGTTAATTGGCTACTTTATATACCAGATAATTTTCTATTATCTATTCGATGTGGTACTTGGGTTGACACCACCCAACAATCCTCCCCTCAAACCAAGAATCACATAACTTGTGGTCTTGCACCGCGATAAATCTGTTTACATCTTGTACCGTCGCAAGGAACTAATAGATTTCCCAATCGCGTTTACACCGAGGGGAACCACCCACATCGAACAAGCGCAGCGCAACCCATTACCCCTACAAGGTCCAACTCAACCTTTGGCTCTGATACAACTTGTTGGGCCGCGAGCGAGCCACAACTCCATTAGTATTAGGCCTTTTAGGGTATGCCCAAAAACAAATCCGTGCGGGCTCAGCCCAGAGCGGACAATATCATACTATTGTGGAGTTGTGGCTCACTCGCGGCCCAACAAGTGGTATCAGAGCCAAAGGTTCGGCTGGACCTTGTGGGAGTAATGGGCTGGGCTGCGGTTATTCAATGTGGGTGGTTCCCCTCCGTATTGGGAAATCTGTTGGTACCTTGCGGCGGTGCAAGATGTAAACAGATTAATCGTAGGTGCAAGACCACGGGTTATGTGGTTCTTGGTTTGAGGGAAAGATTGTTGGGTGGTGTTAACCCAGGTACCATATCGAATAGATAAAAGAAAATTATTTGGTATATAGAGCAGCCAATTAACTCTATTAGTATGAGGCCTTTTGGGATGTGCCCAAAAACAAATCCGTTCAGGCTTGGCCCAAAGCGGACAATATCATACTAATGTGGAGTTAAGGCCGGCTTAGCAAGCCCAACAAGTGGTATCTGAGCTATGGTTATAACAGTCCATAACAATCTCACATGAACTCCCAGATGGCCTTAGGAAGCGGTAGAAGTGGTATCTGAGCTATGGTTATAACAGTCCATAACAATCTCACATGAACTCACAGATGGCCTTAGGAAGAGGTAGATGAGCTACCCAGGATGGGCTTAAGAGGGAGGCAGATGAATCTTCTAGTATGGGCCTAGGGGGAGGCAGAGTGCCAGATGAACTTCCCGTATGGGTCAAGGGGGAGCCTGGTCACACTGAAGGATGCAGATTCGACAGGTGTCGAGCCCGATGTGTGAATGGGGAGATTGTTAGGAGTTGTCCCACATCGTTTGTGGGAGGGGTAGTTTGCTAGTTTATAAGCAGTCAGTTAACTCCATTAGTATAAGGCCTTTTGGGGTATGCCCAAAAACAAATTCGTGCGGGCTCGGAACAGAGCGGACAATATCATACTATTGTGGAGTTGTGGCTCGCTCACGGCCCAACAAGTAAGCCTGTCCTCGGTAGCCCATCTGCCGCTTCCTAAGCCCATATGGGAGTTCATGTGAGATTGTTATGGACTGTTATAACCATAGCTCTGATACCACTTGTTGGGCCGCGAGCGAACCATAACTCCACAATAGTATGATATTGTCTGCTCTGGGCCGAACCTGCACGATTTGTTTTTGGGCATACCCCAAAAGGCCTCATACTAATGGAGTTAACTCACTGCTTATAAAATAGCAAATTGCCCCTCCCACAAATGATGTGGGAAAACTCCTAACAACCCATTTTCCCATGTATACTGATATCCTTCAAGCTCCATATCATGTAGATTACATTCATGAATACAATTTTGAACCAGTTTTAAGCCAAGTAGGATAGGGGCGTCCTCCCCTTTTGTCTTCTTAACGAACAATATTATTCATGTCCCCTATTAGTACCCAAGGTAGTGATGAATGTTTTTGAAGGCTACAAATCAAATCCTAGGTTTTCTGTCTCTTAGCACGATCAGGTTCTCCGTAGATGCCTGTCAAAGCGGTAATTACTCCATCCTTTTGTTTCAATCACCACATCTATATGATTTTTACTGTAGGACCTCAAAGTTACCTCCTGTTTATTCCTCCATAGCAATGTTATTCCCCCGATGTGACCTCGAGAGTCTACTATCAAAACACCTTCAAACCCTATAATATTTTTAAATTTTTCAAAAGCTTTACATAAAATTTCACTAAGAAAAATAAAATCTGGGCTCTTTTGGAGTATGGACTCCTTAAGGAATTGTAAAGCCCATGGGGTCCCAAGCCCATGACAATTCCAACTCATAATCCTTGGCAAACCCTGTGCCCGAGGCCCGCCATCTTTACGTTTTTTGGAACATTAATAATATAACTAGTTGATATTTCGTTTCGCAGCAGCATTATGAACGTTTTCAAAAAAAAAAATTCAGTATATAGTTTTCTTAAATTAGATTATTAATAAGAATTTTTAATAGCTAACCCGATCATCTCTAATAAACTGTACCATTGTTAAACACGATCCTTCTAATCGATCTACTCTCTCGCTTAAGTTTATTTTTTCAAAAATGTACCCTATTTCCAGTACAACTGTTAATTATATCTTTTTTATATAAATTCGAATACATTTCTTTTATAAATTTGCACAATTATTATATTCTCACTAGAATTTTTAATAATATTTTACAACATCTATTATACTAGAAATAGAATTTTTATTTATATGTATTTTTTATGAATTCAAACTTTTTTCCTCTATAAATTCGAACAGTTATTCTATTGATATAATTTTTAAGTGTGTGTCTTATCTTACCTATTTTCAATAAATTTTTGATTGTATGTCTTCTTTATAAACTCTAATCTTTTACTTTGTATTTTTCAAAAATCTATTTCTAATACAAATTTTAGTTACATATTTTAATATAAATTTGAATTTTTCTCCTTTATAAATTCTTGTTTGATTCTTCGTTCGTTTGAAGTAAGGAAGGATTATGATTCATGGATCTCTCGGTTTGAGAAATAAAATAAGATAATTAAAATCTCAAGTATTCTGCTTCTAATAGAACTTTTAATTATATATTACAAACACCTATTTTACCAAAAATATACTCCCTCCTTCCCATGGAGTAGTAACATTTGATTTGGGCACGGAGGTTAAGAAAAAGTGTAATTTAAGGAGAAAAAGTAAGAAAAGTGGGTAAGGTGGTGAGACCGGTTAATATTTTATATATAAAGTGGGTGTAGTGGAGGAAAATAGTGGATGTAATTGGATTTTTATATTATAAATATTTACCACTTTTGGTAACTTTTGAAATGTATAGAAATGAATGAGACATCCAAAAAAGGAAAGTGTATAGAATTGAAAGGGACAGAGGGAGTAACTTTTAATTATGTGTTTTTTATAAATTCAAACTCTTCTCCTATATAAATCAAACAAATATTTTATTTCCAATTAAAATTTTAATTGATATGTCTTTCCTATAAATTTGAACTATTCTCCAGGGCCCTATCTAATGAACTGTACCTTGTTAAACTTGATTTTTTTATTGAGCCGCTCTCCTGTTAAAATTGAAATCCTAACTGTAAAATATATATTATGAATAATTCTTTAACTAATTTTATCAATACAAATTGAAACATACAATAAAAAAAAATTATAAATTTGAATATTTTCCTATTAAATTTTCTTTTCTATAACTTCAAATATGCTATATGAAATTTAAATTATATGTCTTTTTTTATTTAACCAACATTCCTAATCCTAGGAACTCGTGTAGGATATTTTTCAAACCTTCAAGCACTCACCTAAGCTCTTGATAGCATTACAAAAAATTCACAAAAAATTATCTTCTTATTCAATATTCTACTTCTAATAGTACTTTTAATTATATGTATTTTTTATATTAAATTGAACTTTTTCCTCTACTAATTCGAACACTTATTTTTTTCAATAAATAAGTTTTTATTTCTAATAAAACTTTTAATTATATGTATTCTTTATAAATTTAAACTATTTCGTCTATATATTTGTTTTATATGGATTATCAACGGTTAACAGGGTCCTCTCTAATGAACTGAACCTCGTTAAACATGATTTTTCTTATTGTGCAGCTCTCCCGTCAAAATTGAAATCCCAACTTTAAAATATATTATGAATACTCTTTCAATTAATTTTATCAATAAGAATCGAAACTAAACTTACAATAAAATAAAGTAAGTTTTTAATTATATATCTTACCTATTTCCAATAAATTTTTTAATTATATGTATTCTTAATTAATTTAAACTCTACTTTCAATACAACTTTTAATTATACATCTTTTATAAAAATAAGAATGTTTAGTGAAAAAAAAAATGAGACGGAAACTCCTGAAAAGTTAAAGTCTTAACATTAAGAGAAAAAAATGACTGAGCCAAAATATAAAGACCCCATACTTAAAATTAATTAGAACTCTCGGTCATCAATGACAAAGCAAATCCTAAAATACTAAATTCTACATCTAATAAATTTGTGTGTCCTGGTCTTATTTCATAAACATAGACTTGTAGTAATTTTTTAAAAATAAAATAGCAAAATATTGTAATTTTCAAAAGTTTGTTTGTAACACTAGACAGGTAGATCTTTATCGAACATGGTACTAACACAAGAGCTATATGACTAAGCCCAGAGTAATACATGTAAATTTATATGGGCCTTACAAGCCTTATATGTAGAATATTCTAGAGATGTCATAGTCCAAAAAATAGACCGTGTCTAATATGAATCGACTTTATTAGTCTGGTTAGCCTACAAATAATAAATATAAGATCTAGAGATATTACAGCCTAAAAAATAAATCAACATTCAATGATCGATGATGTGATTTGCTTGCAGAGGATTTTTGATGAAAAATAATCAGCATATTTGCTTCATCAAGTTTTGCTGCCTTCGTTTCCTCTTCAAACTTTTTTACTCGAGGTCAAATGGTAAGCTTCATTAATCTAATATCCACTTCGTTAATGTGTGTGCGTGTGTGTGTTTATGTATCCAGATGAATGATGAATGTAAAAATCAAAGATGGAAATCCGCACCCACATACACTGCGTCACTTGTAAATATGGCATTTTAAAACATATTTAATCGAACAATAATAAAGAATTGAAAACTAGATCCAACCGATCTGATATAACAACCCTTTATCATGGAAAAAAAAAATTCAACCTAGGTTATAATGAATTTTTGCTCTTATATATGTATTTTATATTTGATTATAATTATCTTCTATTTCGAAATCTGCCTAAAATATTTTTTTTATCACGATTAATAAATTTATGGAATACTTGCAGTAAACAATGAAGATAATACTCCAAAAACGAAATTGAGATCACTACCCAAAGGCTGATGAGGTAATATACTTTTGGTGAATCCTTTTTTCTTGTGTATAATTCAGATTTTTCTTATAAATTCATGATGTTTTTCCTATACACGACCATTTCTAATATTTTATCTGATGCCCCATCCTGTAGTTTGCCTATGAACATATATGTTATTATTAGAGTATTATGGTAGAGTTTTCTTATTATATTGTTTTAACTTTCTTATATACGAGGCTATAGAGAATGTCAGAATTGTCAGACTCGTTTGTAGGGTAAAATGTGACAACCCGGGTCAAATTTCAAGTATTTTTTTGAAAATTGGGTCAAGTCCCTATTCCGAGTCTGAAATAAGTTGAATCCTATTGACTTAAATACAACTAACTTAACCAACTTGGATATTCACAAGCCCACCACATGCTCCCAAAAGATCATGATTTATCGGTGCACTTAGTAGTAGTACTTTGCCTTATAAACTTAACTGAAGTCTCAAATCTACTCGATGTAGGACTGAGGTGTTACAAACTCCCATACTTAAATTGTTTGGATTTATGTCCCCACCTCCGAACCTCTGTTCATTGTGGGATAATACCACCACGCTTCGTGTTCGCACCTTCGGTAACTTGACGAGTCAAGTTTTCGAGAGTCGACTCTGATACCATTTATAGTATCCAAACTCATAACCAAATGCACCAGACCTAACAACCCACCACAGACTAGTTCAAAAGAGCCAGCAATTTGGTACATAACATAAGTCATAACACTCATATTCTTATAGATGTGAGATATTACAAACACGCCACTTTATAGGGTTGACGTCCTTATTGATCCCACAAACACGCATAGGGAACCCGGGTAATGCATCTGCACTTTCAGCCGGGTAGAGTTCTGATACCATACGTGATTACAGTTTTATGTAAGCAATATAATGCTTTTAGGACTTTATTCAACTGTCACTTTTGTATGTTTTAAGTTTTTTAGTTATATGTTAATCATTCTCTATATACGATGAAGAAATAGTGAAGAAAAAATTGCACTATGCAGAGAAATGAATGCTGCTACTTAAAAAATGTAGTTTGCAGAGGCGTCGATGATGTAGCTCGGAGTAATCTTATCAAACTATTATTTCATAAGGGAATTCTAAGAATAAATTGTATTGATTGTTTGGACGATTTGCCTATTGCTTGGTTGCTTTTGGGCGTCAGCTCCAAACTCTAGGATTTCAAGATCTGCCAGGTATAGATCTTGATACCTCTCCAACAAATGATTTACTAAGATTGTATGAAATGATGGGTGACGCGATTGCCTTCCAATACGGTGGATTTGCAGTCCACAATAAGGTGTTAATTTGAATTGAAGGGTTTCACATTAATAAGCTTTTGTTAAATTTTGATGTAAATATATTGAGACACTTATTTTTTATGACGATAAGTCCAGCACCGGCCTTTCCGGGAGAAAGAAGTAAATGCTTAATAACATGAAAAAATGATGACCAGAAAAATACAAGCATGTTGGTCTGCATCTGTGTATTACGCGGGCTGTGCTATTCTAATGCATTGTACTACATAGTTTCGTGCCGCAATTCAATGATATACATAAGTTTAAGTATCATTCGGCTTGCCAGTTATTCCTTCCTTCCGTTTTCATGCCTGGATAAAAACATGAACTTTATTGGTTGAACTGTTAGCTGGACATCTTCAAAAAGTTAGCTTTCTGAACATTTGTGTTTCCATTCATTTAGAAGGATGATATATCCATAATCCAATCCCTATGTTTGTACTTGAATTAATTGGTTCTATTAGTACTGCATAGGAAGATTAAAGGGGTGTTTGGTTCTTTGGCCTGAATAGATGAAGAGGCAGAAGGCTTGGAGTTGCCACAACAATTCTCAGCCGTTTTGCTTACATTATTATATTTGCTTAACATGAGATTTATTGAATGTAGATGTGCTGTATATGGATTCTGAATTTGAGACGTATCTTTTTCTACTATTTTATTTTATTTTCTTAATGTTCTAACTTGGTCCCCGTGTCTCACTTTGGCAAGTATGGTTAATTTGATTAGCATCTGAATCGTTGATTAACATTCAATTTGTTGCGGTATTGTGTCTTCAGAAGCAGTTCTGTTCTTAATTTATAGTAACTATATAGGTTCTTAGTGGCAGTTCAAAACGGCAACAAAGAGCTTGACATTTGTCGGCCACAGTTTGTTATCTTTTCAGGCTATGACAATCATCGATAACACAAAATTAAGATACACACATCCATGATCTATCCACTGATACTCAAAACTCTGAACCACTTCGAGAACCCGAAATGATGCAACAATACGTACCATTGCAGAAATTTTGACAATCCTATTACATACTGTAGTACTTACCTTACTGGATTGTCAAACGTAGCCCAACTTGGGATAAAGCAGTTTAAGAAAAATTATTAATAAAATTTTTTCGACAGGAAAAAAAGCATAATTTATGTCATTTTTTTAAATACTTTAATTAAAAAATTGACCAGAAGTAACCGAAGTAAAAGTCTCAAAGTTGTGAAGATAAGAACACCATCAACACTACTTTTTAATTTACAAGTACTTAAGTACATATACTTCCTTTAAGAGATTTTGCCTCTCTTATTCTTTCTTTCCCGTGAATTTAAGCACACATGTCAGACATCCTGTATCAGAAAGGGCAATGTAAATTTATCGATCCATATATATGATAAATATCATTGACCTATATCAATCACTATATGCTATAAATATAATGGCATAAACAAGCTTTCTGATGCAATTAAATGCTATGCTATATGCTATCAATCATATGGCAATAAGCAGGCTTTTGGATGCAATTAATGGTTGAACTGTTTGATGCTGCTGACATGTCGTGTTATTCGTGTCTAAACCATTTATACATTATAATCACTTAAGAGTAGCGTATCTTCAGCAGATTTGTCCATTGTAGCAAGTTGAATGTTCTGCTTTGAGTTCATTTTGATGACCTCTTTTTCAACACGAAAGAATACCCTCTGGAACCTTCGGAAAATCTCTAATGCGGTTATTCCAAAGACTGTAAGGTAGTTGTGACGCAGATGAGCTGATAACTTGTAGGTCCAAGTGCAGCGCAGAATCAGATTACTACCTATAACCCAGAAATAAACCTGCAAATATCAAAACATTGATTCTGTTATAGCCTTTACGCTAAAAATTACATCGAGTCACTAGATTAAAGCAAAAATCACATTTAGTCGAAACAGGTTACTAAACTTGGACAAAGAAAATTTTGAAAAAAAAAATCACTTTCATCAAGTTTGATACACTGTGTGTCTGTGCTCATGCGGGAGCTAAAAATTTTATAATTTTTTTGCAAGTTGAGAAAAATACTTGTTAAGTTGTCTATGATTATCTTTAAAACTGTCAAAACAGAAGTTAGATATCAGATATGCAATTTGCAAAGTATTAGCTGATATGAAATATAACACAGGAAATGGTTCAAAAGTTTACAGCATTTATCTTTGCACCTCAGTAGTATAAACTATACAACCAAAGGGCACAAGTGAGAGAAGATCTATCTTGCTGACAATCAAATCAACAAGTGCATCCTTACCCATTTCCTTCCATAAAACATGTGTGAGAAAAAATGCAGTTTGCTGGACTTCAAGATCTGAGTGAACCCACTGGCACAAGAAAAAGAAAAAAGTAAATTATCAACACAGATTTGCAAGCAAGAAAAGACCTAAAAACTGTTCTAAGAAATTATGTTCGTACTGATGGGCAAATATTAGGTAACCCAAATCCCGTACAGTGTGCTCGCGTGCATGTCAAAATTTGTGAGGAAAAAACAATAGATAGTTTGTCAGAAGGGAAAAAAAAGCAGGGAGTAATAGATCATGCTAACATAATATTAGGGAAGCACAAAAGAAGAGCACAAGTGACACAGATATTCCACAACAATCAGCATGACAGCAACAAGAAAATAAATATTTTCACATACCTCATGTCCCAGTCCCTGGTAACATCCCAGTAAAAAGAATATGAGGAATTTATAAGAAATGACAAAATCCACAAAGGGCGATATATGTTTGTCCACTGGTCGGGCAAGACATGATACTTGAGGGCTGAAAGGAAAATCACTGGTATTGCTGTTGAGTATTTTAAAGCTGAAAAAAAATCATGGAAAAAAATTACTAAAGCTTGAAGATGGGGATAAATCGTATCAGAGAGTCGTTTTTCTTCTTAAAACAAGTCCACATATTACACCCAATATATCTTACAATTGAAGTAGAGAAATACTTTGAAAAAGACTCTGCAGGATCATAGTTAAATGATAAAGAGAAAAAATTAACAATGTGCAGTGAAGGAGAAAACACTGATTCCATGGATAAAAAAAGACCTGATGGAAAAGAAAATTATTCACAACAACTTACCAATAAATCCCTACTGCTTTAAATAAATCCACAAATTGATGGCCAGACTTTATCGGCATAAGGTTAACCAATGTTACTAGAACTGGTTCATCTTGTATAGTGACGTGTACATAACCTAGTGATCCAAATTGTTAAAAAAAAGTTAAGGATCAAATTGAAAATCGAACTTTGCAACTATATATGATGAAGACGTGTTCTAATGGGCTGTTATAGTTTTATCTAATAAGTTTAGGTAATCCTAGTAAAAAAGCATCATAAATATCAACCATGAGTTACAAATAGAAATTCAATTAGGAAGGAGTCTCACCATTCAGTAGAGTAGTTTTCTCCCCAGTATCCTTGTACTGCCGTAGACATTGAAATAGGCGAAATATATAGGGCAAAACAAGAACTATGGGGATTGCAACAGAGTTACTGCCACAAACAGAGTCCGCGTCGAACCATGCAATGGTGGCAACCTAGACATGGTTAAAATTTATATCCATCAGGAATGAAGGCCTTTTGGAAGTCAAGACTATATTAATGAGACTACCATGTGATAACTTGGACACAGATACAAAGAAATTGCATGGTAGTCTCACCAAGTTCATTTATGCAAGAAGAAAAATAGTTTGGACAACAATATCATGTGTCTTTTTAAAAGTATTTTCTTGTTCAACACTAGGCATTTTTATCTTTACACTAGTACAGATAGATGCTAATATTAGCAAACAAGACATCTAAATTTGGTGAATCAAAGTCAGAAAACCCTTTACTTCTTGGGTCCACAACATGAAGAGAGTAATTATTGATTGCAAAAACCCAATGAATAACAGCCAATAATGTGAAAAAGTATTACATTAACGTTTATATTGTATGTACCAAGAAGAATCAAATTTATAAACAGTTGGGTCACTGATAGAATCTAGTACAAGTAAAATAAAGATAAAAACTGAGCAAAATTTTAAAAAAAAATTCAGTAAAAAATAATTAATGCCAAATCTGATTCCAAACTACAACATTATGGAAAGAAAACGAGAAAAATATACAAACTGGTTAACTAATTGCTAAAACAAACAAAAACCAAATACGCAACTGGGCAAAACGTGTAAATTGCAACCTACAAAAAGAAAATGATGTTCTTACAATAATCAATTACAAAACGTATTCTCAGGCAAGGGGATTACATGGGTCTTCAATTATATATACACCCTCTATCAACTAAATACAAATACTTCCTGATCATCCCAAACTATGTCAATAACCCCTAAATCATTGCTAGATTCCCCCAATCCCAATCATTACATATAATTAAATATACATGTAACCTTTTATAAAGGACATATCAAAACTCTTAATAATAAAAATATTAAAATCTCTTCATAATTTTGTCCTCCATCATACCCTAATCAGTATAGGGGATCAAAATTATAAATTCCAAATATGATCAGTAGCAATTAGCAAATACAGAACATCAATTAAGCATCAAAATATATAAAAAGTAATCCTTGTTTAATTTTATAGAGGAAAGTTCCATATGTATATAAAAATAAAAGAACCTGGCGATGAACCATCCTACAAACTGATCGCTCCAAATCCGATAAAACCTGAAAAAAGAACATGTTAAAAAACAAAATATACCTGAAATAAATTATTTACTCAAGGACATGATACTACCTTTGACATAGAGGTCAATATATCGGCCACGAAAAAGTCGGGGAATGATATTACCTGTATATATCAAGAAATGCTTGATGTAAGAATGTTATGTTATGTGAGTCTGTGAACGACAACTTTAGTAGATATGCAAATGATTATTTTCTCATGCTTTACTCTTTAGTGAGATCTATCAGGTTAGGGAATTTGTAGTTGGTTTTATCAACTTGGTAACCTACCCTGTTATACACATTTAATGTGTGAAGAGACCGCATTTGCAGCATGTAAAGTATAGTCAGTTTTGATACCTACAACTAAAGAATGGAAAGAATGCAGCACTATAATCTATACATCAAAATGCAGATGTCTAAATTTCATGTTTCAATATTTTCCGAGCTTTCCTAGGATCCCCACACCCAGACAGTTCTATATGCTCAAGACTTGATTTAAAATTTAGCATCAATTAGAGAAGAACCTAAAACACGGAAAACCGGTATATTGGATCTTTCATTCTTAAATATTGATGGAAAATTCACATAGTAATATATTCATTTATTAAGAAGATTACAACAACATCCTGACTGAAGAAGAGCTAACAAAGCAAATTATCAATATGGTCTGCTGGTTATGGTGACCATTAATCTTTGAATTCCAAGATCAAGTGCCTGACTTATTTATTTCCTTTTAGTGGTTAGTTTGGTAGTTCTAAGAATTTTATTTAACAGTCTTTTTTGATATTTTTCCTTGTTTTTGTTGGATGGCTATTTCATCTGGAATGGTGTCTAACTGTCTATGTTTATACCCTCTTCTAGACTTGTTTAGGTACAGAACTGGGACAAAAAACTAAAATGGTTAGGGGACCGTTCTACTCTAAACCTTGCTTCTACTATAATCTGCTTTACAGATCAATAATAATAAATAAATAAACAAACTACCTCTTACTGTCACAATAAAATTGCAAAAATCAATAACTAGCATATAGCAAAGCGAGTCACCGCTTGCCAACTTAAAAGCATTATCCTAAACCTGCCTGCAAAGGAAGTGCTATCCGCCAAAGAGTCCTCAAAAAGAAGTAGCGAGACGACAAATAGAAAATATCAAATGGAAATATCATAATCATGGCAACAGCAGCATACAAGAGTACCTGCAATTGGGTAACTGTATTATTACACAGTATAAAATAATTACTCGCTACACACACTAGCAATACATCCCTTCTGCTGAGTAATGACACTAGAAACATTTCGAACATATAAAAAGATGTAAGTTTGGATTCTTGGATTGTGACATCAGTATATCTGTGTGGTTTTCTGGATTCATGCTCTCAGTTCAAAAATAACATGAATTTACTACTGTATACACATTATTTTATGACGTCAAATGTGAGTGATGTGTCACATATTCAGCCAACATATTGAGTAAAGAAGACATTATAATCGTCTGAACAAAGAGGAGGCATCTATTACACTGGTTGGAATGCAGCTAAGGGAACTTCTCCATGTGAATATAGATAAAGATAAGCCGTCATGCTAGTTGGAACAATGATTGTCATCCAGGTTGCACACTGCAAAAAACATGATGAATTTGATAAGTAAACCCTGCAACTTAATCCTATTAATAAAAGTTAAACATCTACTGCCTATACATGAAGTTTCAAGCGGCATGTCTTTGAAAGGAAGAAGTATTAAAGAATGCACATGCTTCTACAAAAAATTGTTTATATATCAAAAAAAAATATTATATATATATATATATATATATATATATAAAAAATTAAACAGAGCACCATTCTTATCACTTCATTATGGATGGAAAGGAAGTAAAAATTAAAATCAAGAGTCCTGAGCAAAATATAGCACACAAATCACATAAGCTAAAAAACATAGCACAAACTGGTTAGAAAGCAAGGATATCACGAGTGAGTTTCTTCTCTCAATGAATATACATAACTGTCATGTAGTGTACCTTCCATATCTCTCTGTGGGTAAGGTGATTTTGATCGAGCTCAAAAATAGTTGCATAACTGAAATTGGCTTGCAAAAAGACCCACAAGTTTATTCCCCAAAGCCAGACCATCGTAGTCTGCAATATCAAAATCAAATTAGATTTTAAACAGCATAAAATGATTAGAGTAAAATATAGTACAAAATATAACGATTAGTGTGGTTTATAAATGTACATAGCTACTGGCTTATAATATACAGAGCTACACTACCACAAGAAGTAGAGGATTGTAATATTAGAAGGCCTCATATAAAAACAAGTCCCGGAGGTCTGCACTCATTCTCATAACAGAACCCCATCCAACCTGTATATAAGTAAACATGCGCAGTAATTAGAACTATCTTTACTTCAAAAATGCTATCAAGATAAAGAAAAACAAAAATGTTAATACCAAAGAACTAACCTTACAGCAAATGTAACCCCATATGACAAAAAATAGCACCTGAAATTAACGCAGATAATATTATTGTATATTTGTAATATTTGGACTGAATGTAAGTTCGATAGTGATATTATTTTCCATAATAGTTGATCAATAAAACACATCTGAATTTGTTCAGCATGAGTTGTCCTATTTGGAACACATTGGCAGTCAGAAAGGAGCAGCACAAAGCATTCCAAATTAGAAAACATGTTCAGGAGACTTTAACTTGGAACTGTAAAGATTGATGGAATTTATGTACCTAAAGTTATATACTGTAAATGAAGGACAATGAGATCATTCTCAAACCATTAACAAGGTGGGCTTTTTTGGATCAATAGATGCCTTCAAAAAAAACTGAAGCAGGCTCTGGACCAAACTCCGGTATGAGCATTACTAGATTATACCAAATTATATACAAAGAAGACAGATGCTTTATATGCTATAACTTGAGCTATTTTTATTCAAGAAGACAAAGGTTTAGCTTATTTGAGCAAGACCTCAAACCCTAAAAGTTGGTTTGACTATTTGTAACAAATAGATGAGCTTAGTTACAGTCCTTCAACGATGATCACCTTTTCATATCATACCATTATTCTGCCGCCAACAACTTCCGATCCAAAAACACCACTACAATGTTAAAGTACTGATTATCAATCATGTTTGCATATTCCCCAAGTGTGAAATTATCTAAAAGTTGCATTTCACATCCATGAGAAACTGCTAAAGAAACGCGACATATAAAATTAAAACGTGCTATGTACTATGTTAAAACATTCTCAGGTAACAAGCTCCAACTTCCAACCCATACAACTTATTTTTTTCAAAAATAAAAGGGTTTACTACAATATAAAATTAGAAAAATTGGTAAAAGGTGTCATCTTTCCAATCATTGGGTGAAATCAATAAGACGTTTTGTCCCGTATGCACAATAGTTTACTGCTAATACCGGTTTTAGTATTTAAGTAATGGCAAATGTGAGATTCTAGGAAAAGTTTTAGCATTAGTATACGTGGCAGCAGCACATAAATTTTGGATGTCATGTGACCGGATACCTTAAGTCGCCAAAGTAATATTGGAGAGGGAATTATTGCCACACTAGTCAATGGTGCTGGCACACCCTTCATATCATTCGATTCTACTGATCTCAATATATATTCTTCTGCAATACTTCCATCCCCAATACCTGACAACATTTAAGAACTATTAAGAATTTTCATGTTAACTACCAAGGACTTCATGCACACCATAACACTTTGTGGTGTTTAAATTCTATACCTAAATCAGAGATCCTGAATCTGCTTGCAGACTTTCGTGGACGAGGACTGGTAGCGGGACTTACATTACCTCCAAACATAGATGAGAACAAAAACTGGAACCTGAAATCGCATGTATGGCAATTTAATATTCTTCAAACTGATACAAAAAGATTAAAAAAATCCTTGCTCAACAAGTTCACCTATATTACAAAAATCTACCATTGAAACCTATAGATAGAAAAAATCCTGGTAATGTGAAATGAGTTATACAAAAAATATATCTTGTATGCGTCGATGTACAGTATTACTAGCAATCTAGCACAATAAATTTACTTGAACTAGCTTTTAGTTTTTTTAAAGCTATTTTTGAAGAGTTATGCATGAAAAGGTATAGAGGCGACAGGGGCAATAAATAATTTATAGAAATATTCAGATTAAAATTTAGTTATCGTTCAAACAAGACATTTTGGACTGTCTAAAATTTGAGCTCATGGTCTAAAATTTAGGGCCATTTACCGTTAGGTTTGTCAATGGGGTGGGTTCGGGGCGGGGATCGTCATTCCCATACCCGCGCCGCATAATTTTTTTTACCCCATACCTGCCCCGTTTCCCCACGAGGATTCATTTTTAATCCCCGTCCCACGGGGAAAGATTAAGTCCCTGCCCACCCGCCCCGTTTAATAATTAATTTAAAATAAAAATATATTATATTATATATTATATAACATTAAAACAAATGAATATAAAATGAAAAACATACTATGCATCTTTTTTATTGTATTATATATAAAATTGGAATAAATAAATTAAAACTTTTTGCATACTATAATTACAATTTACTACACGATATAAAGTATATTATATTATATTATACAAAAAATATATATAATATTCTACTCAGGACGGGATTTTCCCACAGGATTCATACAAATACCATACCCGCTCCATACTTAAACGGGGTAAAATTTTAATCCCCGTTACTGTCCCATTCCCCATTTAGACAGGGCAGGTTTCCCATATTATCTGCCCCGTTGAGAAGCCTATT
The DNA here is from genome assembly GCA_003724115.2 of Anethum foeniculum. Classification (NCBI taxonomy): domain Eukaryota; kingdom Viridiplantae; phylum Streptophyta; class Magnoliopsida; order Apiales; family Apiaceae; genus Anethum; species Anethum foeniculum. Next base: position 19,177 of record PHNY01296335.1, read on the forward strand.
TACCGTTTATGAAGCTCGCTCAACGATTATAATACACATAAAAGGCTAAAAGCTAGAGCTTAGCCTCTGGTTGTGTCAGAATGTTTAGTGACGACTGGTTGTGTCAGCTGGTTTGATGAGGATTCCAGCTCAAACAAGAATATAAATTCTTGTATTATGTAATGCTTGGCTCAGCTTGGTTCATTTTACATAAACTCAATTCATTCAAAACATGAACTCGTCAAGGTTCTTTTATAGGTGTGAGTAGATCAGGATTTCATACAAGAACTTTAAAGGGTAGCCCACGAACTTAGAGAGTCCTGAGTTGTGTAATATGCTTGAGAAAACTTTACATATACAACCATCATACCATGTTATCATGATTCAACATCTCGTGACTCACATAAATGGGAGCTAAAGACATATGCACCATTTTTAACTTTTGTGACATGACTCGTACAATTACCTACTTCATTAATTTTAAAGGCAAGACGGGTTTGTGAAGCCCCCCCCCCCCCCCCCCCCCCCCCCCCCCCCCCCCCCCCCCCCCCCCCCCCCCCCCCCCCCCCCCCCCCCNTATATCTACCTAGTTAACAAGAGTTCAGCACATTGTTCTTCTCTCATTTCATAAGCTTCCGTGTCAACATAATTACACAAGTCAACAATTTTATACAACATTTCTTATCATGATGCACAAGTGAAGCAATTGTCGAAAATTGAGTAAAATAATACAAAATGAATCTACAAATCCGGAAATAAACACATTCGTGCAGAATTACGAAACTGAAAAAAAACAATAGTTCATCAAATCACCTGTAATCATTTACATCACCTTCCGGAAGGCTTCTTCAAAATACTAGAGTATTCTACCAATCTGTCACCAGTTAACTGCACATATTCAATTTCTAAATATCAGTAGCAGCACAAAATCACCAGCAATGTCTAAACATCATTACATTAAAACTAATAACACTAAAAATATTCAAATTGACCTGCATCGCAATTTTAAATACATCATGTAACGTTTTCAGTCCAACAAATAATAGTTACATACATACACAATAATATATATAGTTATTCTATCGGCATATTATAAAACAATTGGGAATTTAGAAAATTATATGTACAAGGCATGTAAGTCTAACCGATCTGATACGGTGTAGTTAGCAGGGCTTTCTTTCGATCTGCTGCAATCGGACACTCTGTTCTCGTGACCTGCAATTCTTTTTTACAACTTACGGTTAAACAACTACTCCCTCGGTCCATTTCAATTCTTATTATTTTCTATTTTGGGATGTCCATCCAATTCTTTACCTTTCAAAACTTTCCTAAAATAGTAAAGTTTTAATAATTTAAAAACTTTAATGGACCCACTTCTTCTCACTAACTTTCACTATTTCTCTAATCAATTACTTAAATATTAATAGGTCCCACCA
>PHNY01296336.1:1014-11689 GCA_003724115.2 Anethum foeniculum
CATTTGACTAATTTTATCAAAAATATATTACTAGTAAATACATGTGTTTAGGAGTTACAAATCAAGAAGTTAATTATGTAAATTAATATTTGTAAGTTACAAATATTTACATAGTGATATTGATGGCATTAATTTAGGCAGTTATATCTTATGGGGTGGAGGCATTGGATGTTAAGCCTATAAATAGAGGATAATTTCCTATAAGAAAAAGTATTCATGTTGAGCTTGTTGAATTCAATTTCCGGAACCCCATAATATAATCTACATTCTTATTTTTACAGGTGGAAGCTTACAGACAAATATTCAGCACTAGCTAGCCTTTCATAATGCACTACCATAACATCCCTCAACAGACAGTGAAAATGTAATTCTGGCTAAATAGGTTAAAAAATTAAGATATCCGATATGTCCATATGATAACCATGATTAGAGCAGTATGAAGAATGAGTCCCTCTCTTGAAATTTAAGGTCTACAATATGTATTAATTACTTCATAATGTATCTAACTAAAGGATCATCTTTGGTTAGATTTTCATTTTATTTTTTTCATTTTGTTTTAATTTTGTTTTGTTTTAATTTGTCTTTATAAATGCTGGATATTATTTTGGTAGTAACATTCATTATTTTGATTGTAGCAAATAATCAAATTTCCGTTTCCAGGTTGGGAACAGAAGTACTAGAAAATTGGGTTTTTCCTCTTCGATCATTAAAGCTTTATTATCTAAATGTTCGCGGGTATCTTGTATGCCTCTCGGTTAGATGATAAACTTTCTTAAAAGAAAGAAATCACTAGTTGCGGCTATTGTATTTTTAATACAATTCATCTACGTGAATGTAGACCTGACAAAAAAAAACATTGGGCTATGATATGGGCTAATTCATCAAAAATATTTTGTATCGAGTTTAATTTCCGCAATAAAAAATTCATAGCTCAAAGTGTACACTGACAAACTATAGTCATCATCTATTTGACTTCTATAGTAGGATAGTTATGCTTTTAACTTCTGACCAGTTTTATAACGTGCTGGGCACGGTTGTACTCAACACTATACGTATTTTATAAAAGATTAGGAACTTCAATGCACACTTACTAGGGTTAGGGTGATCATTAACACTTTTGTAAACATGTACGTATTAGGACAAATGATTGAAACACTATGACTAGTTACATGATTTTGGCTACTATAAATAAGAATCCTATTGATTTTGAATGTTCAATACATCATAGAAAAAATCAATTTCATAAACAGATTGAAATAACAAGAATGATGATAAACGCTCAATCTAAATTCCTTTTCCGATGCAGTCGATCATATACCATCTTAATCAACAGAGTAATGATAAGAAGGAAGAAGAGGGAACCAATAATGCAAATTGTTATGGCAAGAGCTGGTGAGTGTGATAACACCAAATAGGTTCCTGCAATAAAGGTCAGCATCATTGCCATAACAGAAATAACGTTGAGCACCGTTGATGCAGTATTCAGTTTCCACACTTGACGAGGATCTTCGTACATTGACTCAAGAAAGTAGAAAAATAAAGAAGATGTTGATAGTAGTAGACCTAATGCATCTGATATCATAAATGTATTAAAAGCTGTCTTTTTTGAAAGCAACACCAGTCCTTCGTCAACCTCTCCACTTGGACGAAGACCACCCGGCATAGTGAATCCTACCGTAAAAGTTACTGTAGTTATAAGTGCAGTAACTATGATCTGGGTGTTGGTCCTCGTTTTATACCTTTCTAGCTCTTTTTTCTTTTCTTCATTCTCTGCCTCCATCAACGATTTTTCTCGTTCATCAAATATCAAATCTTTTCCTTTCCGTTTACTTGGGGCAATATCTTTCCAAATATCCTCGTTCTTCTCCGTGCTATTAGCCCAAAATTTCCAAGCTGATTGATTAGTCTGAATATCGTCAATTGCAATTTTAATATGCACCTACAAATAAAGGACAATAAATAATTTACAATTAAGTTAATTTAGAGATATGATCTTCAAGATGTTTTTTATAAGACATTGGACGTATAAAATAAGCCAGTGCAATAAAAGATAAAGAAAGCTAACCGTTTTACTACTTGTGGTAAGCAACGCTAAGTTCTAAATTTTTTCATATTATTTTTCTATTAAGAAAAGGACCAAAAACTAAATTTGTGAGATAAAAAAAATGAAGTTTTCAACGTACCTGATCGGCAACAACATCATTTTTAAAATACAGCATTTCCCAAGGAGTCAATTTGTCTTTGTTTTTTACCATTGTATCAAGTTCTTTGTCTTTTATGAGTTCATGGATAAAGCAACCATGGGAGATAAGTAGATGAAGAGGTGTATCCTCATTGGTATCTTTCTGTTTCAAAAGCTTGTCCTTGTATGTTCCTGGACAAAATTTCAAAATAGCTTCTACCACCTCTTTTCTATTATCAGCGGCAGCCAAATGTAGTATATTTCGGTTATCTTCATTAACAACTGTGTACGGAGAGTTATCAGCTATGGATCCTGGAGCTGGAGGTGGCCATAATTGCATAAGTCGTACCAGTATAGAAGTATATCCATACTCGAGTCCTACATGAAATGGTGTTGGTATCCCATTTTTGTAGACAAACTGGTATCCTACATCTTGAAGTGCTTGTAGTATGGAAACAAATATGGAATCAAATTCGTGATAGACAGCATAGTGGAGTGGTGTCCACCCATTATCTTCCGTAAAAGTTACAAGGTGCGGGGCACCTCTCAAGAGACCTAATACAGAGTCTGCAAAAGAAACAAGTACATACATTACATAGCTGCAAGGCCTTTGATTCACATTACATAGTTGTGGAATTTTTTTTTATTTAGTATCAATTATAATAAAGAATATAGAATATGTATCATCAGAACATATATAAATGTATGACTGTAATTATCAAGACGAAGAACATAATAACAACTGTTAACTTATGTTGTATTAGTTACTCTTCAGTATGAATATACTCATATGAGATTTTGTAATTTAGGATACATATATTACATACCTTCATCACGGTTTTTGATAGCAAGAATCAAAGAAACCACGTCTTGGTGATCAGGGTTGGCTATTCCAGCTTTGTATGTTTGAGAGAGTAAATTGATCATATCATCACTATACTTGTTGTCGATGGCTTTGTAGATTAAACGCATGAGACCATTTCTTTTAATTTCACGACCCTGTTGATAGGCTGGATCTTCTAGTAGTATCAGTCTAACAGCATCCACATTATTTTTCTCGACAGCAAGTTGTAAGACAGTGCTTTTAGACTCGTCTGTTTTACTAAATAGTGCTTCAAAATCTGCACCAGTACTCCAACATTTGGCTGCAATAACCATCATCCTAAGCATATCGACTGCTCCTGTCACTGTAAGTCGAATACAAATATTATTTGTAAACGTATTACATTCAATGATTAAGAATTATGGTGGGTAGGGAGCTCTTTTATCTAAACTAAAAAATTTTCATTATGCAGTTTGGTGAAAAGTTGTAAGATGATATAAAGTTGTAAGGGGAACTTAGACGGAGGAAGTGAAGATCCCGCTACTATGTGCTTATTGTGACTAAGTACCTTAATATTATAAGGTTTAATAAAATAAATTCATACATTTACTATGCTACGTACCTTGGGCGATATTATGAATAAGAGCATGCAAAGCAGTCGTCCTACCACCAGGACCATCTAAAGACAGAGCTGTACAAGTCTCACAGATCTCCTTTACTATCTCTTTGTACCCTTTTTCCGCAGCTACGTAGATTGGGCTTTTGCCTTCAGAGTTTTGAACATGGTTATTATTTGGATCGGCCTGCACTAAGAGCTTAACAATTGCCACGTTACAATTAAGAACTGCCAAGTGTAAGGCGGTGTTTCTCATTGGTCCAGTAGCTTGCCGAATATAAGCTTGAAAAGGAGTTACTGGATTATGGGTATCATCATTAGCTGAGGAAGAAGGCAAATGACGACTGGCTGCATCAAGGAGAGCTTCAACCACTTGAGTGTGTCCATGATGTGCTGCAAGGTAAAGTGCCGTTTGATTTTGGTTATCCAGCTTGATCAAAAGGTTTTTCTTTGCAAACGCAGTCGCAATAAATCGCACGTTTTGTATAACGCCCTTCTTTGATTCAACATGAAGGATAGTTTCTCCCGCTTCGTTCGGTGTATCCGCTTCTATCTCCAATGCAGCTCTAGAAATAGGATCTCCGGCAATGGCATCGGCAAAACAATTGGCAGCAGCTCTAGCATCTTTTTTCATCTTTGCAAGCTTTTCGTCTATCAATATTTGTGCTTTTTTATTAAAAATCACATCTTTTTGCACTGAACTTGGAAAAATATCTCTTTGCTGGTCAATATGATCAAGGGCAACTTTGATTGTTACCTATGAGTAAAGAAAGAACCATAACTTAACAATTATCTTCATTTAAAAAAATACTTTATTTATATATGTATATATAACCAAATCCATAGTTATAACTATTAAGTTGCACATGTTATAACAAATGAAGTTTCACTATGAGATGTCAACTTTTTACACCTTAAATTGCACCTCGATGTTACTTCACTTGATACCCCAATATCATTCTAATAACTTAAATAGAGTGCTAACCAGAATGTGTGTCACATGAGGTTGAAACTTCTGTCACTGTTAGATATTTTTTAATTTAGTTTTAGTGTTTGATCAAATTAAGCTAAGCCCAGCTAAGGAAACTAGATTTAACAAATTGATATAATATGAAAAAAATAACTTAATTGTATCCAACATACCTGATCGTCAATGATTTGTTTCTCATCATAATACAACATATCTCGAGGAGTATATCCTTTATTATTCACCACCCATATGTCAAGTTCTTCGTATTTGAAGAGTTCATGAACCAAACAACCACGTCTAATAAGCAAGTGAAGTGGTGTATCACCATTATTATCTTGCTTATTCACCAACTCATTTTTACACTCTTCTGCACAATATCTTAAGATATTTTGTATCATCTCCTTTCCACTCTGCAATGCCGCTAAATGCAGGATATTTTGACCATTTTTATCAATATTGACATATACCAAAGATTCAGAAGGCCACAACTGCATAAGAAGTATTAGGGTAGAAGTATGTCCTCTCTCAGCTGCTACATGAAACGGTGTAGACTCCATGTCTTTGTAGACAAATTCATGTCCAAATATTTCTAGCGCTTCTACGATAATTTTGATTATGAAATTGAATTCATGATATGCTGCGTGATGAAGAGCTGTCCACCCTAAACTGTCAGCAACTGTCACAAGGTGCTCGCCACGAGGACTATCCAACAGGCTCAAAACAGTTTCTGAAAAAAATTGTTATGATTATTATTAAAAAGAATTTACTTAGATGAAGTACTTATGTTACTTTTAGTGATATGAATGAGTAAAGCTTAAGAACAGTAATGGAGAACACAAACAGTACGAAGAACACAGCAATGAAGAAGAAGAAGATGTAAAACTATACAAGCTCTGTTTGTTACAATTTTGTATATATAAACTACTAAAAGCAAAACTAACTAACTGACTATATATATAAAAAAAAACTACTCAGCTAGAGTTTGTTATCTTTCTATAAATAGTAAAGTAGGACTTAATGTGATGTTGCTGTGCTGTCATTCTTGCCAGGTTGGATAAATGGAAGTAGTGGTGAGTCAATATGCTTATTAACTTACTTCACCTTTCATATGTAAGAGCAATTCAATAATGCCTTAAAATGTTGTCCTAAACTAAAATTTGAGATACTTTGGGCAAATATGTGTTCCAACAATGTCTTAAATCACTAAGACATCCATCACATGTCTCATTTTTAATCATACCTTATTTTATTACTTTCAATAAAAAAATTATTTCTCTCCTTTTCTACACATCTCTTCTCTCTCATCTTTTTACTTCCCTCCAATTATAATTTAAATATAATATTATTTTAATAATAAGGCACACATATAAAACAAATTGTTGGAGTTGATATGCAAGAACATTGTATTAAATTACTATAACACTATATTTTATTATATTTATAAGGCATCTACTAAGATATTGTTGGGCTTGCTCTAATTCTAGATTCAAAATAAAAGTTACCATGTTACTAAGTTTCATAAGTCCCCGCTTTTTCTACAAAGAATATTATTATTACTAATAGCTAACTATTAGCTAACCAGTTAATTTTTCAGCTAAAGCATGTTATATTTTCGTATTTAAATATCAAATTTGTTATTTTTCGAAATAACATATACAATTCTACTTAATATCATTTTAAGTTAAATTAAAAAAATCATGTGATATTAAGAAAAATCAGTGCATGTTCTATAAACTACTAGCTCTGTTCTTGTATACATAATTTTTTCAATGTTCGACACGTATTTCAAGGTAAATATAAAGTACGCTTCCGTAATTCATTTTTAAAATTTTCTTTTTCTGAATTAAACTTTAAGGGTTAAACTTTTATTTAGAAAACGAAAAAATTTAAAATTATTTATGCAGTTATGTTATAAATGTACTAACTGAGGGTGTACATTTTAAGTAAAAAAACATAAGTTTCGTACGTACCTGCGTCGCGCCGTCTAATGGCAGAGATAAAACTGGCTTCACTTTTAAGACGTGGGGATAATTTGGATGATTTAGCTCCAGCTTCGAAGGTTTGTGTGAGCAGCATTTCAAGATTCTTGTACTCTTTATCCATGGCTTTGTAAATCAAAGGCATGAGACTAATTAAATCCTGACCAATCCAATGATCTTCGTAGGCAGGATTTGATATGCCCAATATTAATTTAACCACTTTCTGGTAATTTCTTTCCACCGCCAATTTCAAGATCATTTGTTCGTGCTCATCAGTTTCACGAAATACGTCAGCCAAATGTTTATGTATTGTGTACTCGTCAATGTCCGGCAATTTTGAAATAAACACACGTTTGTATACATTAATGTACATCTCGATCAAATCGCTGACTTCATTCTTCGCTGTAAGAGAAGTGAAAATATTATGATAAAAATCCTCATTGTATGCATCACAATATTAGTCCAAAATTAGTTTTAAGATTTTCTGCAGATTAAAATTTGAATTATAACAAAAGAACAAAGAACAACCATACAGAAACAGATACTCCCTCTGCCCCATCAGGTTCTTTACCTTGGGAACTGTGCGCCCGTAATTTATTTTTAAAATTTTCTTTTTCTGAATAAAAGTTAAAGTGTTATATTTTTATGCAGAAGAAAAAAATTCAAAAAAATTTATAGAACTATACTTTTTATAAGCCTTAAAATGCGTGTCAAGATGCGTGTCAAGCCCCCATCCCCCAGCGTAAACAACCTGGTGGGACGGAGGGAGTATTGATTTATATTAGTATGAAGTATGAACATATATATGGAATGGTTCAATGTAATTAGGAAAATAGCTTCTTCTGAGTTATGAACTTAATTATATTGTGAGGAAGTATGACATGTATTAGTGAAAAAATATAAGCCAAGAAACTGAATTTGCATGAACAGAAAAAAAACTATGCCTATATACGTTTTATACTACATACCTTCGTCAAGATTTTTAACAACAGCATGCAAAGCAGTAAGTCTACCACCAGGACCATGCAAATGTACTGGAGTAGCGCAGGTTTTACACATCATCTTCGCTATATCAGCATACCCTTTTTGCGCAGCTATGTGGAATGGTGTTTGACCATTGTTGTTTTGACTACCTGGATAACTTGGATCGGCCTCTAGTAATAGTTTAGCAGTAGCCAAGTTACGTTGCATGACTGCTATGTGCAAGGCAGTGTTTTTATCTTCATCACCTTTCCTAAGGAAAGCTTGAAAAGAACTAACTGGATTCTTGATATTATCCGAAGCAGAATTAGAAGGCAAACGTCTAGCTGCATCAATAAGGATCTCAACCACTTCAATGCCATGGTCGCGATTCTTGATTGCAGCATGCAAAGCAGTACTACTACCACCAGGACCTTCCAAAGAGAATCTATCTGAGCAACAGATCATTTTCACTATGTCGGTGTACCCTTTTTCCGCAGCAACGTAGATGGCTGTTTTACCTTCATCATTTTGAATATGTCCGTGAGTTGGGTCGGCATCTAGTAATAGCTTAACAATTGCTCCGTTTCCTTTCTTGACTGCTGCATGTAAGGCGGTGTCCATATCTTCATCACCTTGCCTAAGAAAAGCTTGAAAGGAAGTTACAAGATCATCATGAGTACTATCATTAGTTGAACTAGAAGAAGAAGCCAAATGTCTAGCTGCGTCAATGAGGACTTCAGCCACTTCAGTGTGTTCACCGCTAGATATAGCCAAGTGAAGTGCAGTTTGTTTATGTATAGTATGCTTGGCCAGAAGATTTTTGTTTGCAAACTCCCTCAAAATGAATCGCACACGTTCTGTATTTCCAGAACTCGATTCAATGTGAAGGATAGTTTCGCCATTTTTGTTGAGTATATCAGCTTCCATCTCCAACTTAGCTGTGGCTTCAGCATCACCCGCAATAGCAGCCACATACAAAGCATCTCTATCCATAATTTTATAGGGTGTTCCACCAGAGCTCTTAACTATATTAAAAATGTGTCAATTTGTGGATTTAATACATTTAGGAACTTAAAGATGTTTATATTTTAAGAACAGTGAACTACTTACTGTGAGGAATTAACATGAAATTGGATAGAAGAATAATTTAACAAAAAATAAAATTGATTTATCATTAAAAAAAAAAACTACATACCTTGGTCGAGATTGTTAGTATACATAGCAGTACTACAACGAGGACCGTCCAAAGATGGAGCTATGCAGGTTGTAGAGATTATCTCTACAATATCGTTCAACCCTTTTTCCACAGCTATGAACATTGGTGTTTTACCTTGTTTGTTTTGAAAGTGTCTATCAGTAGGGTCGGCCTCCACTAATAGCTTAACAATTGCTTTGTTTCCCTCCATGACTGCTGCATGTAAGGCGGTGTCCATTCTTGTATCTCCTTGCCTAAGAAAAGTTTGGAAGGAAGTTTCAGGAAAATGTCGTCTAGCTTCTTCAATGATGACCTCTGCCACCTCAGTATGTCCGCCAGATATAGCCAAGTGCAGTGCAGTTTGTTCATTTTTAGTAAGCTTTGCCAAAAGATTCTTGTCTGCAAACTGCCTCAAAATGAATCGCACGCTTTCTGTATTTCCCTCCTCTGATTCGAAATGAAGGATAGTGTATTTCCTTTTGTACTGTTTATTTGCTGCTTTCTCCAACTTGCTTATGGCATCAGCATCACCGGCTGCAGCAGCATCATACGAATCAACACTGGGGTATATAAGAGTCATAATTATCTCTCGTTTTTATGAGACTCTTAGTAACTTGTATATATGCGTGTATATATGAATTTCCCACTGAATCACTGGGGTTAATAGAATGAAATATTTGCAGGTGCTAGTAAATCAACCTTACTTGTCTTTATATACAGAGATTTGATGTGTACTATAATTAACAAACACCGCTATAAACACCGAGCCTAGCTGGGAATGCACATGCTACATGTGGCCACTTACATTAAAAAAAATTAAGCATCACCAATTTGTACCTAAAAAATTTCAGAAAATGTTAGTATTATAACTTCTAACAACTTATTAGTGGGTTATTAAATTTAAAATAGTTTTAATAGTTTCGGCAAACATGGCGCCTAGCTGGGATGCACCAGACCCGTTTACTACGCCACTTTCTAATCTAAAATTCAGATGGTACCTGGGGGAACTAGCATATACTATATTAATTGGCGAATCTGGATTGAAAACAGGTGCTGTAATTTATATTGATACTCCCTCCCTCTCATATTATATGTCATGTATTGACTAGTTAATGGTCAAATTGTTTAAATTTTGGCAGCATATTACCGTTAATATATAATTAAATAATTTGTAAAACTTATATCATTCCACTTTAAAATGTATTTTTCAAATATTTATAATAATACATAAATTTATCTTAATTATCGGTTAAAGTTGAGTCAATTTGACTACTTAATAGTCAAAATATGACTCATAATATGAGATGGAGGGAGTATTTTAATAATTCAAAAAGTCAAACGTATAGCATTATTTCATAATCAACTTGGTACATACACGGGGTTAACTTAATTAGCACGTTAGAATAAAGAACACAGCTTGTGTCAGTTAAGGTAACATAAATCTACCCAAAAATCTATGCTGAACTGCGATGTGCATAAACTTATTTTTCCGTTCGTTCCTGTAAATTAACAAGAACAGTTAAATATACTTCCCTCTGAATTGTATACATAATTTTTTCAATGTTCGACACGTATTTTAAGGTAAATATAAAATATGCTTCCTGTTGTGAGAGAAATTTGGTAACAACACCCCGTGAATATCGTGCTGAAATAACTGATTTTCACCCTTGACATTCGGGGAAAAATGGCTGCAATGACTGTGATGTGAGGTACCACTACGGCAGCGCAGCTGGTAGTATTTGACAAGAGGGAGCTGGTTCGGCAAAGACGCCGAGTATAATGGCTGAGAATGTCCTTTTCAACTTCGGCCAAAAGTACTCGGAAAATAATCAAAATGGTCTCACGTGCCTTCTCGCGTAAGAGTGTGAATATTCGGAACCCTTTGCCAAATGCCTACATATCCTATTTATAGGAATCAAGCTCAATGTAGTTCTTTAGGGTTGGACT
>PHNY01296344.1:10170-25093 GCA_003724115.2 Anethum foeniculum
TTTAACTCGTTAGCATGAAAAGCACTTGAACGAATAAACTGCAAACTGCATATAGTACTTCTTATCAAAACACCAACAATTCCATAACAATTCCATACTAGGGTTCCATAAAGAACACCTGGAAAAAAAAAAGTTAGAAGATGTTGTAGTTCAAACCACTGATGATGAATCAACTGATAGTGATCATCCGTTGATAAATGACAAATCAACGGATGAAAGTTATACATTATAGGGAAATTCCAGCATTTCTAAAGCCGTGTTAGAAAAACTTGACAAAAAATATGGCCATGTTACTAAGAATTTTTTAACAGATGATTGCGTCAAAACAGAGAAAGTTGAGAAAGCAAACATAGTTCACTTGTCTAATTAGCAATTAAAGGACAAGTTAGAAAAGATAAAGGACAAGACAGAGGTTAAAAGAATGAAGAATAGAAATGGCAAAGCAGGGCTTAACAAGCATAATAACTACACACATGATAAGTATGCTCCTAGGAAGACTTGTATTAAGTGTGGTAGTGTTAATCATTTATCTATTAATTACAAATTTGCATCTATGCAAAAATCTAATGTTCAAATGCATGTCTCTCTGCCTACAATGCCTATGCATGTTATACCTAACATGCCTGGTTTGTTTGCTCAAAATGTATCCATTCCATTCATTCTTAATCCTTATTTCCATGCATTCAATATGCTACAAATGCCATGGAACATGCAAGATTTGAATAACATGCAACTTTTCATATCTAACTGTTATTCAAATGAACAAACTGTGCATGATATATCTCAAAGACCAACACCTAGGGTCAAAGTGGATTCTAATCCATTTAAACCTGAAGTGCAAAATGGTGCTAAGATAAGGAAAAAGGCTAACAAAGCAGGACCCAGGGAAACTTGGGTACCAAAATCAACTTGATTTGTTTTTGGTGTGTGACAGGGGAAAGGAAAGAATCTGTGGTACCTGGATAGTGGATGTTCAAGGCACATGATTGGTGATTCTACCCTTCTCTTCTCACAAAATTTGAGGAAATAGTTAGCCCTAACATTACCTTTGGAGATGAAAGCAAAGGATATACTATGGGATATGGCTTGATTTCAAAAGAAAATGTCATCATTGAGGAAGTAGCACTAGTTGATAGACTCAAGCACAATCTGCTCAGTATTAGTTAACTATGTGACAAAGGATTCAAAGTAAAGTCCAATAATGAAGCCTGTATTGTTACCAACAAAAGTAACAACAATATGGAGCTAATTTGGAACAGGAAAGGGAATGTGTATGTAACTGACTTTAATTCAATAAATGCAAAATCAATTACTTGTCTATTCAGCAAAGCAAGTTCTGATGAAAGTAGGCTATGGCACAAGAAGCTGTATCATTTAAATTTAAAGATAAAGAATGGTTTGTCAAGAAAGATCTTGTAAGAGGTATGTCAAAAATTGGAATTTTCCAAGGATGGCTTGTGTGATGCATCCCAGATTGGGAAGCAAAAGAACGCCTCTTTCAAAAGCAAATCAACATCATTAGTTGATAAAACTTTACAAATATTTTATATGAATTTATTTGGACCAGTCAATGTGATGTCAATGTCTAACAAGAAGTACTGTTTTGTGATTGTTGATGATTTCTCAAAATATATTTGGACATACTTTCTGCACTCTAAGGATGACGCAAGTGAAATCATTATCAATCACATCAGGATAGTCAACAACAATCCAGACTTGAAATTTAGAAGGCTGAGAAGTGACAATAGGACTGAGTTCAAGAATCCTGTGATGAAAGAGTTCTGTATCAGTGAAAGAATTATTCATGAATTTTCAGCTCCAAGAACACCACAACAAAATGGTATAGTTGACAGGAAGAATAGAACTCTTATTGAAGCTGCAAGGACAATGCTTGGTGAATCAAAGTTATCCCCACATATTTCTGGGCAGAAGCTGTGAACACTGCATGTTACACTCAGAATATTTCTTTGATAAATCAAACTCAGGGTATGACCCCTTATCAGTTGTTGAAAGGAAAGAAACCAATAATTTATTTTTTGCATGTCTTTTGTTGCAAATATTTTGTATTAAGGAACCAAGAAGAACATCTTGGAAAGTTTGAAGCAAAGGCAGATGAAGGAATTTTTGTTGGGTATTCTTCTGGAAAGTCCTATAGAGTCTACAATCTTAGAGTCGACATTGTTATGGAATATGTACATGTGGTCCTTGATGATAAGAACATTCTGGGATTGCTAGATAAAGGATTTCATGATGCACTTAAATTTGAAAATGAGTTTGAGGAATCACCTAATGATGACAGCGATAAGGAAATTGAACATGAGTCAATTCCAATAATTTCTCAGCAAATGGACGACTTAGCCATTGATAACCATCTTGAGCCATCCGTTGATGCTCAAAATGATCTATCCATCGATGGCCACACTCAAGTATCAGTTAATAGAACAAATAGAGGTTCATCAACTGCTAATCAACCAAACTTATCAGAGTCCATGAACTTAGGGGGAGCTTATCAGACTCAGAACATTACTCAAGACATGAATGTCAAAATAATGGAAATGAAGCTACTTCATCTAGATCATCTTTACCCTCTCAAAGGAAATGGACAAGGGATCATCCATTTGAACTCATTATTGGAGATGCATCTGCAGAGTTAAAACAAAAGGAGCAACTCAAGAAGAATATATGTATAGCAATTTTCTATCTCAAAAAAAACCAAAAAATATTGAGGATGCTCTTTTTGACTCAGACTGGGTATTAGCAATGCAAGAAGAGCTAAATCAGTTTGAAATGAATAAAGTGTGGAAGCCGATACCCAAGCCAAAAGACTGATCAATGATTGGTACAAAATGGGTATTTAGAAACAAGATTGATGAAAATGGCAGTGACAAGGAATAAAGCAAGATTAGTTGCAAAAGGCTACTCTCAAGAAGAGGGAATTAATTTTGATGAAACATTTGCCCCAGTTGTTAGATTGGAGGCCATCAGAATCTTTCTAGCCTATGCAGCTCATGCCAATTTCAGGATCTATCAAATGGATGTTCAAAGTGCTTTTTTGAATGGAGAATTAATATAGGAAGTCTATGTGTGTCAACCTCCTAGTTTTAAAGATCCAAGATTTCCAGAGCATGTCTATATTCTCCTTAAAGCACTTTATGGTTTGAAACAAGCACCTAGAGCCTGGTATGACACTTTATCTCGGTTAAACTAGTTAAACAAATGAAGAAAGCAATTTTTATAAGTCAAACAAAATAAATTAATGATCTTCTAAAGAAATTTGACTTATTAGATTGCTCTCCAGCCAAAACACTCTTGGTCACTCCCACTAAGCTTGAGATGAATACTAAGAAAAAGAAAGTGGACATTACAAGCTATAGAGGCATGGTTGGCTCACTTTTATATTTAACAGCTAGTAGGCCTGATATTATATTCTATGCTCGTTTTTGTGCTAGATTTCAGTCCGATCCTAGAGAGTCTCATTTAGTCGTCATCAAGAGAATTTTCAGATATCTCAAAGGGACACCAAACCTTGGCATTTGATATCCTAAAGAATATGATTTTGATCTAATTGGTTATTCAGATGCAGACTATGCAGGTTGCAAAGTTTAAAGAAAGAGCACTATAGGCACTTGTCAATTTCTAGAAAACAAACTGGTTTCATGGTTTAGCAAGAAGCAAAATTCAGTTTCTACTTCAACTACTGAAGCTGAATACATTGCAGCTGGAAGTTGTTGTTCTCAGATATTATGGATGAGAAATCAAATGTTTGATTATGGATTAAAATTGGAGAAAATTCTAATTTTCTTTGACAACACCAGTGCCATTGCTTTCACTGAGAATTCAGTTCAGCATTCAAGGACTAAGCACATAGACATAAGGTACCACATCATAAGAGAACATGTTATGAATGGTATAGTGGAACTTTATTTTGTTTCAAGTGAAAATTAGCTAGCAGATTTATTTACCAACCCACTTGATAAATCCACCTTCTCAAGGTTAGTACTTGAGCTAGGTATGCTTAATTTTTCTTAATGATCTGATAAATTTGTTAGTTGTGCATGCAGCCAATGATAAGAGTTGAGTTTTTTTAAGAAATTTTATTTCTAAGAAAAAAGCTTCATTTTGTCTAACTCAAAATTACTCTATCAGTCGATAATTTTATCAGTTGATAGTCAATACTCATCAATGGTCATTTATGTGAATTACATGTATCCGTTAATTTTTACTTTATTAAATAAAGTAAAAGATTAATGGATAAACTAATGTTTTTTTATCCTAGTACATGTTTCTATTGTTGTTTATACAGTAAGTATTGCACAGTCATCTAAGTTAGTGGAGGTTTCATGTCTTAATAGCTTTTAATTCTTGCTTCTTTGGTATTGGGAACTTACCCACATCGAGTAGATTCGGGACTTCTGTTCAGTTTATAAGGCAAAGTACTACTACTATGTGCACCAACAAATCATGATCTTTTGGGGGCCTGTGGTGGGCTTGTTGTTTACACAAGTTGGCTGCATTTAGGCCAGTAGGCTTCGGCTTATTTCAGACTCGGAATCGGGACTTAACCCAGTTTTCGAAAAAAGGCTCGGGATTTGACCCGGGTTGTCACATTTAGACCCTTAACATTCGGACCCTGCACAACTCTCTATGCCTATAAATACAAGCTAAAACTCAGTTAGTCCTCTCATTCTCAATTAAACAATTATCCTATAAACCCATAATTATGATTTTCGCCTACGACAACAACAAAGTGTACGTTGACAGCATAGTCTTTAATGTGCTTGAATCCTTTGAGGACATTACTATTATCCTCTAGAGGATTCTGGAGGTGCTGGAGAAACTGAAGAGAGACAAATATGCTGAAGAAGCCAAGAGGAAGAGGGATGGGGATGACAAAGGGGACAAGGGCAGTTCCTCCTCGAGCACTAGTTCCGGGGTCTAGATTCTAGGATAGTGTTAGAGTGAGAGTCCTTGTTTAGTTTATTTTTATGAAAATTAATTAATTTTATTTTTAAATTTTATGAATGTAAACTTTCATTTATACATGTCTTGCTTTTTATTGCATTTTCTTGCTTGAATATGTTAGTTTAGTTATATGTTCAATACTTTGCTCATCTGATATACTTATTCATGTTAAATTGGTGCACTGAAAAGCTAACTTGATTTCTTTCTCTAAGACAGATGCTTTCAGATTGGACATTCATATTCAATGCTGAATCTCTAATAACTTATTACGTTTGTTCCGATTAATGCAGCCATAATATATTAAGAATTTCTCAGAAAAATTATTTTTGAGAAAGTGTAAAATTTGTCCAAGTCAAAATTACACTATCAACGGATAACTTTACCCGTCGATAGTCTTAATATATCAATAGATATTAGAGTTGCAACGGATAAAGACTAAACATGCATCAACTGTTAACTAAAAAGTTAGATCTACTTTATATTCATTCATACGTGTCTAATCTCATCCGTTGATTTCTCTTTAATCAAACTGTTAGTCGCCAATAAGTGATCCATTGATATACGTGTACAATCGTGTATGTGTATAACTAGTCACTTATGGTAACTTAATCATTACCTTTTATTACAAACGGTTATATTTTTCTCTAATCAAGTAATTTTTAAAAATAACTAACCTTTTTCATTAAATATTCTCAGTCAGTATAAAAGCAAATTGTTAATTCTTGATTTATTTCATATCTTATTCTGAAATCGTCAAGAACAAAGGAAGAAAGCTCTCTTATCTCTCTCAAGCAAAATCTTTTTTCCAATCTTTTCAACTAAGCAACAATAGAACCCGTTACTAAAATTATGTTAAGCACAGGATTCATATATGAGCAAAATAACTTTGCAGCTCTAGTGGACAAAGATGTTGCTCCACGGGAGTACCATGCTGTGATGGACTTCATCAGAAGTTGTAGACTCTCTTATGCTATGCTTGCAGCTCCAATACTCTACTATGAATTTTTTTAGGAAATTTGGTCATCTGCTACTTCTGATTTTGTTAATAAGGTGATATCTTTTACTGTAAAAGGTGTATCTTATTCTGTTAACAATGATGCCATGATAGCTTGTTTTAGATTTCCTGAAAATAACTATATTAGTGGTCCTAACTTTGTTAATGTTGTTACCATGCTTAATTCAATGGGTTATGCACTAGATACTGGTAATTTAGGCAAGATTGTTAAAAAAGGTTTAAAGAGAGAATGGGGTTTTCTCTGTGATACTTTTATTAAAGTATTTTCTAGAAAATTACATGCTTGATATGCTATACATGATTCCCAGTGATCAGTATTTTAATTTTGGAGATCTAATCATGTTTAAGATTACTGCTAAACTAGGAAATAAAAAAATATACTATGCTAGGTTTTTAATGATGTTAGCTAATCATGTTGTGAATGAGTTAGTAGTTACAAAAAAAGCAAACAAACTTGATTGTTGGGTAAAGAAAAGAATTCTGGGTGATTTGGTGAGAATGGACTTGCACAACAATGTGCCCTTGGTCTATTTTGGCACCATTCAGGTATATATCTTTCTACTCTTTCTTCTTCTCAACCTCAACCTTCTTTTCCTTCAAGTGCTGCTGTGGAGACTGGTGCAAGCACCCAACAGACTCCTACCCAAGAAGCTAAAACCAAAGTATTCAAATCCAAGTCAAAGAAAACCACCTCAAGTGTTTATCAAAAAACTCTCAACCTGAGGGGAGTGAACGGGTGGTGGTGAGTGATGAGGGAAGGGGTGAACATCAAGAGAACCCCAAGAATAAGGAAGGAGAAGTGAGTGAAATCCAGCCTAGCCACACTGTGTCTTCTCAAAAAGATACAATGCTCAATTAGAAAATAAGCACATCTCGAATAGTGTCCTCTCGAAGGGACAATGTTATTGAAAAGTGTTCCCAACCAGGAACACAACACAAAAGGGATAGGGATACAAACAACCAATCTTCTTCATTCCAACATTATAAGAGGAAGAAGAAGGCTCTAGTACTCCAAGGTGCACAAGGTACACACATTGTACAGAGCAGCATCCCTGATTTAGTATTTGTGTCTTCTCAAAGTCATCTTAATGTGGCTCCAGTAAATGTGGAGTCACAGCCCCTTCAAATTGAAAGAGTTACACCTAGTTCTCCTACTCAATCTCTGGATGTTGATATGGTTACAATATCACAACCTGATTCTTCATTTTTAACTCTTATGGAAAAGTCCCATTCTGAAACTGTTGGGCATCATCTTTTAGATGATTTGTTGGCTCATCAGTCAACTCCTTCTGAAATTACAACTTCTTCTGTGGCACCTAAATTAACATCAATCTCCACAGAATTAGTTGTAATTTCCACTTCAACTGCTTTTCCTTCAACTTCACCAATGGATATTTCTCATCCGTTGACAAGTGTTTCTCTATCGACGGATATGCTTCATAGCACTCATCCGTTGATAGCTACACCCTCAACGGATATCTCTCATCTGTTAATAGATTTTCCTTCTGCATCAGAAATAATTTCTTATTCAATAGAACCAGCAACTAGTGTGGAAGGACATGTAGCTGCAGAAAAACTCTTAGGATTGAGGGAAGGGAGTGTCAATATATACTGAGAGTGAGAGGTTGCCTTGGGAGCAGATAAAAGGAGAGATTGAGAATGAGAGGCAGGCTATTTCTTCTAGCTTTACAGGTGAGGTGAGTACCACCTTAGTAGGTGAGGGTGTGAGGTGTGTGAGCCAGGAGGAGCCCCCGATGCAAGAACAGAAAAAAATTGAGATATATGCAGGTACATGAGCTATAAGGATGGATATTTCTACTGCAGTTGTTGTTGCTAGAATCACAACTCAAAGTGTTAGTGAGGCAATCTTTCAAGTAGAATATCAGGCTAATTTGGATTCCATCAGCTTGGATGCCTCTACTTTTACTCATCTCGTGCCAGCTTATCAAATTCTAGCTGAGCATAGCAAAAGTCAGGCTGAACAGACTCCATGATGTTCATGATGAAAGCCAATGAGGCTACTTCCAACTTACCACCATGAGCTAGTTATGATGTTCATTTTTCTAGTGAAGAGGAAGAACTAGAAAGTGATACTGATATTCCAGTTAGTAGTGAAGGATGAGATGCAGGCCCTTCTACTGTTGGATCTTTACCTAGTTGGCTTTTGCAAACAAGAATCACACTAAGAGTTATCCATTCTGCAATCACTGATCAATATAAGAAGGTAGTTGTTGAGTCTTTTACTACAAATCTAATTTAAAATCGTAAACAATTAGCGGCATCTAGTAATTCATCATTTCTACCCACGTAATAATAATTAAATCGGTGATCGATTAAACTTTTCGTGAATAATGTACAGTGTAATATAATCCCTTTAACCACAAATTATGAATTAAACTCGAGGCATGTTATGTGCCATCCTCTTCATAGTAAAATCCTGGTTTCCTTGATTAATGAGTAGACTATTATATCAAATCAATATTTGAGCGCGGCCACACATTTCATAGTCTAACTCACACAAGAGGCCATAATATCACTCCTAAAATATGAGGGTTAAATCCTTTCTAGATCATTCATATTTCTCATACGATTCATAATATACCCGAAGTACACTTTTATCATTAACCGATCAAAGGTAACTTTTAATATAATCAAAGTATATTATTTCTCGTATAGAAATATAATGATTTCAAGTCTAAAGACTATTACATCTATCACTGTGAGAATTACTTATGACACAACAGACACGTGGAATCTCACATTGGGTCTATCCAGCACCATGTATTTATATATACTTATATATGCTTGTGTTTTTTACTTTAGTATCACTATACCTATGATCAATGAGATGTGATCATCAGTCAACAAATACACCAACTCTTAATGCATTGTTATTGTCCCTTAATAATAATAATCGACTAGGGATCTTTAGGAATATTGATACTATTTTTATAATCTTATTTCTAAGTCGCGTACTTATAGATATAGAATGCAAATCATATTCCAAGGACATTTATTAATCTAATATTTATATCGTTGTAAATTAAGATGGAATAAATTATAAAGGAATAATCGATAGAACATTAATATTAATAATCCAAATGTCTTATACTAAAAACATAATAGTGTTGTCTCTAGAGCACGAACACTAACAATCTCCCACTTGGACTAGAGCCAATCACCCATGTACCTAATACCCATGGAACTAGTATGATCATCGTGCTTTTGCTACGACAGAGCCTTAGTCAGTGGGTCTGCAACATTATCATCAGTATGCACTTTACATATATGTATATCTCCTCATTTATTAATCTCTCAAAGAAGGTGATATCTCTTATATATATTCTTTGCCCGGGAATGGGATCTTGGTTCCTTTGCCTGTATGATGGCTCCATTATTATCGCAATAGAGATCAATTAGATCTACGATCGATGAAACCACACCAAGTCCCGCTATGAACTTCCGAATCCAAACAGCCTCATTGGTTGCTTCACTGGCAGCAATATACTCAGCTTCCATTATAGAATCAGCTACTATCTCATGCTTCGAACTTTTCCAGCTTACAGCACCTCCATTTAAGCAAACACAAAACCTGACTAAGATGTTAAATCATCTCTGTCTGTTTGGAAACTAGCATCAGTGTAACCTCTTACAACTAGTTTTCCATCTCCTTCATACACCAAGAACGAATCTTTAGTCTTTTTATGGTACTTAAGAATATTCTTGACTGCTGTCTAGTGACATTCACCTGGATTAGACTGGTATCTGCTTGTCATGCTCAAAGCATATGAAACATCAGGACGAGTACATATCATTGCATACATGAAAGAATCAATTGCTGAAGCATATGGAACTTTACTCATACAACCCTTATCATCTAATGATTTAGGGAAGTTATCCTCTGAGATCACTATCCCATGAGACATTGGGACGTATCCCGTCTTTGCCTCTTGCATCCCAAAACGATGCAACACTTTGTCAATGTATGTACTCTGACTTAGGCCGACTAATCTCCTTGATCTATCTCTATAGATCCTGAACCCTAATATATAGGTAGCATCGCTTAAGTCCTTCATCAAGAAACTATTTCCCAACCAGGTCTTAACAGCTTGTAGAGAAGGTATGTCATTCCCTATTAGTAATATGACATCTACATATAATACTAGGAATGCCACATGGCTCCCACTAACCTTCTTTTAAACACAAGGCTCATCTTCATTTTGAATAAAGACAAACTCTTTGACTGTTTCATCAAAACGAATATTCCGTCTCCTTGAGGCTTGCTTCAATCCATAAATAGATTGAATCAACTTACATACCATTTTAGGAAATCTTGGATTGACAAAACCCTCCGGCTGTGTCATGTACACACCTCTTCTAAGCTCCTATTTAAGAAAGCGGTTTTGACATATATTTGCAAGATTTCATAGTCATACTAAACAGCTAACTCTAGCAAAATCCTGAAGGACTTGAAAATAGCAACTAGTGAGAAAGTTTCATCATAGTCTATACCATGAATTTTCTTGAAACCTTTTACCACTAGTCCCTCTTTATAGGTCTGTACATTACCATCCATGTCAATTTTCTTCTTGAAAACCCACTTGCACCCTATAGGTTTTACCCCTTCAGGTGGATCAACTAAAGTACTTTATTTTAATACATGGAATCCATCTCAGATTTCATGGCCTCCATCCATCTCTTGGATTCTGGACTGTTCATAGCATCTTGATAGGTAGGAGGCTCATCTTGATCCACAAGCATCACATCACCATCTTGAGTAAAGAGAAATCTATAATACCTCTCAGGCTTATGGTGAATCCTACTAGATCTACGAATAACCTGTGTTTCATGGGCAGCATTATCATCAACACTTTGATGTGCATCCTACTCTTGTTCCAACTCTAGTTCAATATTATCATGTGGTTCACGATCTTCATCAAGATCTATTGTCCTTCCACTATCTTTCTTAGAAATTAATTCTCTCTCTAGAAACACAGCGGTCTGAGCAAAAAACACTTTGTTCTCAGCATAATTATAGAAACTATACCCTTTTGTTTCTTTAGGGTATCCCAAAAAAGAGCATTTATTTGATTTAGGTCCTAGCATGTCAGAGACTAAAAGTTTCACAAACGCCTCACATCCCCAAATTTTCATAACTGACATGCTATGACGTTTTACAGTTCATATCTTATACGAAATCTTTTGAACCGATTTAGCTGAAACTCGGTTAAGTGTGTATGCAGCCATTTCTAGAGCATAGCCCAAGAAAATTATTAGAAGATCCGCTAGACTCATCATCGATCACACCATGTCCAACAAGGTACGATTTCTCCTCTCGGAAACTCCGTTCCATTGAGGCATTCCAGGAGGAGTTTGTTGTGATACAATACCACACTCCTTCAAGAAACCTTTAAATTCGAGGCTCAAATATTCTCCTCCATGATCTGATCATAGAACTTTTATACTTTCTCCTATTTGCTTCTCTACTTCAGCCTTATATTCTTTGAACCTTTCAAATGATTCAGATTTATGCTTCAAAAGATACATATATCCATATCTATTGAAATCATCAGTAAATGTTATAAAGTAGTAAAAGCCACGCATTTCCATCGTATGCATTGGACCACATACATCACTATGTGTAAGTCCTAACCGTTTAGTGGTCCTCTCACCTTACTCGGTAAAAGGAGCTTTAGCCATTTTACCGATAAGACCAGACTTGCATTCTTCGTATGATTCAAAATCAAACTTATCCAAGTAACCATCTTGATGTAACTTGGAAATGCATTTCTCATTTATATGGCCCAAACGACAATGCCAGAGGTATGTTTGATTCATGTCGTTAGTCTTAATACGTTTATTATTATCATTCATATTATAAACAGGAGTATCAAGATCAAGAACATATAAACCATTAAATAAATGTGCAACCCCATAGGTAACATTATTCAAAGAAAATGAACTATTGTTCTGAATCAAAAACGAAAATCCTTTCTTGTCCAAACAAGAAACTGAAATAATGTTTCTGCAAATTGCAGGCATGTAAAAACAGTTCTCAAGTTCTAAAATAAGCCCAGTGGGCAATGATAAATGATAAGTCCCTACAGCTATAGCAGCAACCTTTGCCCTATTGCCAACTCGTAGGTCGACTTCTCCTTTAGTCAATGTCCTACTTCCCCGCAGTTCCTGCACATTAATACAAATGTGAGAACCACATCCAGTATCTAAACCCATAATGTTGAAGTGGACAAATTGACTTCTATAACATAAATACCTGAATTAGAAGCGCCGGAAGCCTTCTTCTTCTTCAGATCCTCCAAAAAAGCATGATAGTTTCTCTTTCAGTGACCCAGTTTCTTGCAATAGCGACAAACATCACCCTTTGCAACACCACCACCATCAGGCTTTAAAGCTTTAGTCGGAGCAGGTTTCAGATTGGCATTAGATTTAGATCACATCTTCTTCTTCTTGCCTTTCCATTTACCCTTTCTTTGGGCACTCCCCTTATTCACCATCATAATGGGAGCAGGGGACGCCTTTTGAATGTTGGTCTCAGCAGTTTTTAACATAACCAACAATTCAGCGGGGGTCTTGTCTATCTCATTCATATTGTAATTCATCACAAACTAAGAATGATTGATGTTCAAAGATTGCAAGATCATATCTATCGAGTGTTCTGGACCAATCAGAGCACCCAATGTAGCAAGGTACTCCAAGTACCCTATTATCTTTAGAACATGTCGTCCAACCGGATCCTTTTCACCCTGCTTACAAGCATACAATGCTTTGAAAGTATCATACCTCTCTTGACGAGCTTGTCTTTCAAACATAGTTTTAAGGTGCTCAATCAACTCAAAAGCATCTATATGCTCATGCTGTTTCTGAAGCTCAGGACTCATAGTCGCTAGCATCAGATAGGTGACATCTGTATCATCATTGATATGTCTCTGATATTCATTCTGTTGAGCATCATTTGCTTCAGCGGGGAGAGGTACAGGGCGAGGAACATCAATGACATAGAGCTTTCGCTCCTGCCTGAGGACAATCCTCAAGTTCCTTTGCCAATCAAGGAAGTTAGTTCCTGTCATCTTGTCCTTCTCTAGGATTGATCGTATCGAGAAGTTGTTTACGTTGTTTGCCATTTGATATCTACAATGTTAAAGTATGTCAAATGAATTATTCTGCAGAAGATTATTAAATTATGTTCAAGTTATTATTCTTATATATATTCACAATACATATCTCCCACTATTTTTCTCAAATCAATAGCCCTAACTATTAATTCGGAAAGAATATCTTTTATATCCTTTCTAGTGAACCAAGATCCATATTTTAACGTCTTAGGTCAGCGTCGTCTTAACTCCTAAAACATGATTATTTAGGTAGACAACATTTTTCAATTATATCAACTATATAACTCTTGGATAGTTTGGTGGAACAACCATTGTTCGTATTTATCTAATAAATCTCGCCAAACTCTATGCCTCTAAGTTCACAATCCAATTGTGGTAACCTAGTTAAGTCAAACCCAATGGTCGTATCAGTATACCTCAACACACCTTCCCATGATAGATGAGAGTACTCCGCTTTGTCGAACCCACTCTGTATCAATCTAGGTGTTGATGCATTGGACACAATGGAAGGCATCTAAACAACTTAATATTAATCTCAGGGTTTTGTTAAATTTTAAACGATCATGATCCCATCATAAAGAGATTCCCAATTTTTCCTTGAATAAAGTACTTCAAATCAATATTCGTCAATGGTTTGATTTCCAAGTAGTGGAGAAGTCACATTGGACTTACTTAATACCCACATTATTACAAGTTCAATGAACTCGTTTTTTCCAAAATTTCCCCATACCGGAAATAAAGAAAATTCGTACATCATTCCATGTTCCATAAATACGAGAATCTCATAATCGTTTATTCATTTTATAAAATCTTGATAGTTATAGATTTTATCTTGTTTAGCAGGAATTTTATAAAATTTTAATTATTGTAGATTAAGTCTCACTTAATCATCCAATAACTTAATTTCGGATTTAATAGTAAATTCGAATTTCTTATTTATTTAATTACTAAAGTGATACTTAATTAATTACAAATAATTTCGAATTACTTACATTTAATTTAAATCCTAATTTAAATTAAATAATCCTGCAATTATTCTTTGTGTGACCCTTTAGGTTACTACGTTGGCAACGATTTTAAATCTAATTTAAGATCGTAAATAAGAGCGGCATCTAGTAATACATCATTTTTAAAATAAGAGGGTTAAATCATTTCTAGATCATTCATATTTCTCATACGATTCATAATATCCCTGAGGTACACTTTTATCATTACTCGATCAAAAGTAACTTTTAATGTAATCAAAGTATATTAATTCTAGGGGTTAATAAGCTATTTCATCACTGAAGTGACCGATAACTTTCAAGTAGCCTACCGAGTGAAAAAAGTTTTCAAACGAATCACTAACTAATTAGAAACTTTCAAATAGGTCATTCTCCGTTAGCCCCGTTAAGTATTTAACAGAAAATTCAAAAAAAAATATGAAAAAATATATATAAATTGAAAAAAAATATAAAAATTTAAGGAAAAAAATCCAAAAAATCAAAAAACAAATCGTAAAATATCTGAAAGATCTGACAAATATCGAGAAAATCTGAAAAAAATAAAATTTTTTTAAATTCAAAAAGTTTGAAAAATCTAAAAAAACCGGAAAATCTGAAATATATGACAAATTCAAATATTAAAATTCACAAGTACATATAGTCAGAATATCAAAATATTAAAAATATTAAAATAAAAGCATTGTTAAATATTTTATATAAGCTGAGATTATATAGTTATTAAATTTAATTCAGATTATATAATATTTCAAAATTGATAAAAATGTTGGAGTATAATAGCTTTACTTATATTTAATGTATTCGATAAATTG
>PHNY01296344.1:25137-42255 GCA_003724115.2 Anethum foeniculum
TAAAATTTTCAATGTACAAAAACGATAACTTTACTCTTTTTTCTATTTATTTTGGGGTTTTAGGACTTTTTACGTATTTTTTCAAATTGTTTAGATGGATTTTTTAGAATTTTTTATTTTTTAGATATTTTTTGAATATTTTTTGAATTTTTTATATTTTTTTCGTAATCTTTTATTTGTTTTGTGAATTTTCCGTTAAATAGTTAACGGAGCTAACGGAGAATGACCCGTTTGAAAGTTTCTAATTAGTTTGTGATTCGTTGGAAAACTTTTTTCACTCGGTAGGTTATTTGAAAGTTATCGGTCACTTCAGTGATGAAATAGGCTATTAACCCTTAATTCTAGAAATATAATGATTTCAAGTCTAAGGACCATTACATCATTATCTCGGTGAGAGTTACTTATGACACAACAAACACGTAGAATCTCATATTGGGTATATCCAGCACCATGTATTTATATATACTTACATATGCTTGTGTTTTTTACTTTAGTATCATTATACCTATGATCAATGAGATGTGATCATCAATCAACAAACACACCAGTCTTAATGCATTATTATTATCCATTAATAATAATATTCGACTAGGGATCTTTAGGAATATTGATACTATTCTCATAATCTCAATTCTAAGTCATGTACTTAGAGATATAAAATGCATATCATATTCCAAAGACATTTATTAATCTAATATTTATATCGCAGTAGATTAAGATGGAATAAATTATAAAGGAATAATCGATAGACCATTAAATATTAATAATACAAATGTCTTATACTAAAAACATAATAGTTTTTTCTCTAGAGCACAAACACTAACACATCGATAGTGACTTAACATTGGAGAATAAGACACATCTGACTGATCACAAGTGTTGATACAAGACGAAGTTTGAATTTGGGATCCAAGATAGAGATTATATCTTCTTGGGAATTCGAAGAATAAGGAAACATTTTATTCCTGTAAATAAATTGGAGGATTCAGAATGAAATCTGTCAAAGGCAAATTCATCCAATTTGATCAAGTCACATCGGAGAGAATGCAGAAGCATCTTACTGGACCTAAAGAATAGAAAACTTTGTTTTCTAGTAACATGTAACTTTGTGATATATAAACCAAGTGTAGCAGTGTTGGAACTCAAGAAATAAAATTTAAATAAGTGTATTGTGAGTTCAAACAGAGAGAGTTCTTGAGAGCAAACACTGTAAAAACAACTGTGAGATTACTTTACAATTTACACAGATTATCTCTTCAATATACATCTCAGGTGGTGAGCTTAAATAAAACACCTGAAATTTTAAATATCTGTGTTTTTAATTTTAGCAATTACCTAGTTGTTCTTAAGTTTTTAAAAAGATCAAAAATAAATTTAAATTTTTCTTGATTGTTTTCAATCCCCCTTCTACAATCAAGTGGTTAGATTGTTAATATATATAACAATGATGGTCTTTCAATGGTGGAAGCGACAACTTGCGTCATGGCTAATGGATCTTCAGTTCCGTCTATTTGACTTCTTCGTGTCCTTTCCAAGGTTGTTGTTTTCTTCCCACATACGGCGCCAAATGTTATGGGTAAAAAATCATGGTTATTAATGCTAGGGTTTGGAATTTACGAAACTTTAATGAATGTTCTTGTTTTTCGGGACTAAATCGTACCTTAACAAGATGCCTATGTATCTCGATATTCATATACTAAAAATCAAGCCAAGAAAACCTAGATCTGATAATGAAGGGTTATGCGCTTTACATAGATATTGAGAGTCTAAGAACTAGATTAGGTTTGCAGAGACTTGGTACTCAAGTATCCCTCCTTGAATGAACTTCTAGATCCTTAATTTTAGGAATCAGTTCACATGTAGGTTTAGGTGGCTTCAAGGCCACATTTTATTTTATGGACTCTAATTAGGTCTCATATTACTAGATGAATAATTAACCTAACAATTAAGTACAAAAATTAAAAATAAAATTGGGTTTCTTAACCCTTTTAACAAGGCTTAAATAAAATAAGAAGCATGGCTAAGACATACTACACAACGATAGGCATTTTCAGCCTTAACTAGATCTAATTCAATTAGATCCACATCTGCATAATGGGCCATCAATTCGGGCTTAGGGTTAATTATTGAAATATTAATTACCGAGCATCATTAATTGGGTTCCATTTATCGGTCCATCCTAGGTCTAATTAATACAACATTAATTATGTCTCTAGGGTTATTTTCAGTACGTATCAGGTTGCTTTGGCCTCGAGTAATGATTACCTACTAAAACTTAAACTCTTTTATAGATTTGTTTCCTTTTTTTAGAATCTTTAAGATTGTTATGCTCAAAATGTTCCACATGAATTTAAATTCACATGAATCCTGGAAATTTAAATATTAGTAAAAATTTTAAGGATTTAAAATGAAAACTCAATTCATGTTATTTGAAAACCATCATTTAAAGTGAAATTTTCTTCCCCGAGCACAATCTTAAAAGAAATAAAGAAAAGTACTATAAACAAATATTCTAGCTTTTTATTGTAAAATTTGTTGATAATTATTGAACCAATTGAAGTGAAAATAATAAATATTTATAATCAAACTTTACAATCCCAAGTTCTAAATGTCTAGAATACAAAAAACTTTAAACCATGACGTATAATACCAATAAACCACGACATGTTGAATAATCTCGCCGACTCTTCTAAAGCTTTGTTTCAACCTCCACGCTCAAAGAGTCTAATGATGGGGTAGAAAATTAAACTACATTGTACCCTAAAAAACCAAATGAGTTGTTAATATTTTATGCACAAAAGCCATTCCACTATCTTATGCTAAGATCCAACAAGAGCAACCAGATTTAAAACTTGTTTCATTAATCTTCCCTTATAAAAAATTTTCCATAGATTTTTTTTTGTTTTGATCTAAAAACTAATTTGGCAAACATCTCAATCTTTCAAAATTAAATTCAAAATTTTCGTCCATTTTTATTAGCAGTCCTTGGGCTGTGAAACACTCAAGAGCATCTTCAACCTTAAGAGTGATATATGAATTTAGCAGATTCCAAGCAAACCCCAAATCATACAACATCCATAATCCACTAAGATCCCTCCAATTTCTAATTATTAGCACAGGATTGTCCTCTGATTCGACCATTCTCCTCATATCTCCATCCAAACCAAGAGAATGAGATATGACACGTAATATGATGTCTGAACTCATGGTCCCGCCATGTAATAACACAAAAAAAAATCTGAAACCGTTCATAAACTTCTTGAACAGCCTCAGCAATAACGACTATCATAATTAAGTTCTTCAGAATTATTAGCTAAACCCGTAAAACTAGTAATAAGGGTGAAAACTAAAATAAAAATACCAATTACCATCAACTCTTTGCAACAACGTAAACTTGAAGCTTATAAATCAAAATTTCAATGCCATAGGTCCTCAAGACATAATACATCAATCATAAATGGGTTATTATAAGATTCAAGTTCTCCTAATCACAATTTCAGATTATATTTTTCACTCATCAATTTCTTACCCCCAGTGCAATGAATTTATTGTATTCTTACTTATACGTAACGGTAATGTTTACCTTTT
This sequence comes from Anethum foeniculum, assembly GCA_003724115.2. NCBI lineage: Eukaryota > Viridiplantae > Streptophyta > Magnoliopsida > Apiales > Apiaceae > Anethum > Anethum foeniculum. Next base: position 28,726 of record PHNY01296344.1, read on the forward strand.
TTATTATAAGATATAGAAATATATATATTTGAAAAATAATATGCAACTCTTGCACATTAGTGGACTCTATGTGATAGAAAATTTTTCTCACATGCTAAGACACCTCTTAAGATTTTATATAACTTTTTATTATAACTAGCTTTATAGCTCGTGGAAAGCACGAGCATGCTATAGAATATTATGTAATTTGTTGTTAATTTAATTATATTTGTGAGATATTTAAAATTTTAAGTTATCAATAATTGTGAGTTTATGTAACATCCGGGAATTTCGCGTACTCTATTATGAATATTATATAAATATATGTGAAATTTTGAGACTTTTCTGAAAATTTTGGTTCTATAAAGTTTATGTGAATTAGAGAATGAATATATGATTATATTTGTTCCAGTGTGATGAGTTCTTATTTGGCTTATGATATGTGGTGTATCGATAAGTGGATCCTGTGATTATTATTGATACGTGTTTTGATATTACTATTGCTTTATTGGGAAAGTGGTTAAATGAAAATTTGTGGAATTGAATCTTCTAGTATAAGCTTATGTGTTATGTGTTAAAATGTGCATACATGTGTTACTTATGTGGTATAAATAATTACGAATAGAAATATGTGTTTTAAATTGCATTTTTATGTGAAAATCATGCTTTTCAAGCTTTTAAATATTCATGTAAAACCATGGAAATGCATTTTAATTATTATTATTTTTCAAAAGCCTTAATGTTATTATAGATTTTATAAAAATAATTTCATAATTTATTTTGGCATTTTTGTATTTTAAATCGAATTTACAAACATTTTTGCATTTACCGACCGCTTATCTTGTAAAAATTATATAAAATAATCTACTCGCTCAAAATTTATTCTAAAAATATATAAAGAAAGCTAATTTCTTCCTCTTTATTTTAAAAATAATATTTTTATTCTTCTCCACCGTTTTGGACCTGTTATGCATTTTACAAAAACATTTCAGCCTATTAAAATCAATTTTTAAAGCAAAATGGTAATTGTTAAATTACCATTTTGCCCTTGAGTATTATAAAACTGTAAAGGCAGCTTCTCCTCCCCCATTTACTTCCTCTCCTCCACCGAATACACTCCCCCCTCTCTCTAAACCTTCTTTCTCTCTCTAGCATGCAACGTTGATTCATGTGAGTTTTTTAAATTTTATTTCATAAAATCACTCCATCCATTATTAAAAACCTATGTATATGTATATTAACTTGTGCATCTGAAGTTTTGAAATGGGATTTCTGTGAATGAAAAGGGAAGTGATGTAGGTGGTTTAAATTGGTGGAAGGGGGTGAGAACTCGGGGCAAGCACCCGAATTTGGGGCTACCCGCGAGCTCACCGTCACCGGTTATGATGGTTCACGGAGCCGGTGACTTGGTTTTTAGTTGTGTTGATGATTTGATGTTGATTTTATAGTCCTAATCATGTTTGTGTTAGTTATAGTTGATGCATGTGTGTATTCAAATGATTTTATAAGTAATTGTTTTATTGATTTTAAACTTTGTTTTTGTTTGATCTTTAATTTATAAATTTGTGAGATAAAGAAGTCTTTAGCTTTTGGGCATGATATTAAGGATTTGAGATTATGTGATTGGTTGAATAGTTATAGATGAATGCATGTCAAAATTTATTGGTTAAATTGCCTTATTTTGGTTCGAATTTTGTTTAAAAAGATGATCTTGCATGCTTGTTCTAATGTGGTTATCATTATTAAATAGATGATAATAGGATTGATTATTTGATTAAAATGCTTAGTTATTCATTTAAAATAGCAAAGAGATCATGCATGCTACTTTTCTAATTTTATTTGAACTTTTTTGCTATGTTTGGTTCGAATTTTCCCCTTAATTCGAATGGTTTGATTTTTGGTTAAGCTTTGATTTGATTTTTGATCTTATTAGCTATTTGGTAAATGAGAAATTGATTTATTAATATACTTGATAATTACTTAGTGAAAATTTGAATTTATAAAAGTATTTATGCTAGTGTTGGTTCGAATTTTAGGCTAATTCGAAGGGAATATAATTTAAAATTTTAATTTCTAAAGTTTGTAATCATGTTTGATATATTAAAAGTCAAGTGGTGAATTATTAGAAGCATGGTAGGATTTAAGTAGGATTTAAATGAATCAATTGTGGTTTTGTTTAATTTTTAGCTTTAATTCGAATTACTAGCTAAAAATATAAAGGAAATTTATTTGGTTATTGTTTAAGTTGCTAATGACTATAAGGAATAATTATAAAAGGGTATGAGTCTTTAGAAAAAATTTGTGTAAGTTTTAAGAGTTAATTTGACCCTTTAAGGTCATCTTTTAGTTCAAATTTTTAGAAATAAAAAGGATAAAATTAATTTTTGAAAATGTTAAAGTTTATTAATGTCTAATGGTAATGTTAGTTTAATAATGTGGTATGATATGATTGTTATTGGGTTTAAATGATATGAGTTAGTTCAATGTGGAATTAGTGAGACAAATAGTAATTAGCTTGTCAACTAGTGTATGTTTGACTTAGTTTGACTTTGATTGTCCAATACTTTGACTTGTGCATAGTGGTTGATAAATTGTAATCTAGCTTTGGTACTTGAATGAAATCATGTGGTTTATGATTAATTAACCATGACTTGAGTGTTATAAGATGGTTATATATGTAATTTTGCAATCAAAGTGTTAATTGCTTGTTTGACTTTAAGTTGACCTTTAGTGGTCGTAAATGATATTGATGTACTTTTTTTGTTTAAGTGAAAACTATATGAGTTGACTATGTGTTTAGTGATGATAAGAGTTTATTGTAAGTATATCTTGATTGTTTGTGATTGGTTTTGGTGTCGATTTGAAATCGACTAGTTGGTCAAAATACGGGGAGATGCTGCCGAAATTTTGTTAGGATCCTTTACGGACCTAACATAGTTTGGCTAGCGCTCGCTTGTATTCTTATATGATTAGTAACTAAACGATCTTCTTAACTTGTTTTCTTAAAATGTTTTACTTAAGTTTAAAGGATAGTTTTACGACGATGGTGAAAGTCAAAGTTAAGTGATCAAATGGTCAACAGTCATTTGACTTCACTTAAATTGACTTGAAACTAACTCAGTAAGACTAAAAGAAGATTTCAACATATATTTTCATAAATGGTCAAATATTTTTCCAAAAGAAGTTTATTATAATAAGTCTGTTTTCCAGAAATAAAATACTTTTTCAAATGTGATTTCAAACTTAAGTCGAAGATCATATAGTTACTATTATTTGTGATATGTGGTATGTGGATAGTGCTATATGGTATGTTAGTACTTATAAAATATATTGTGGGTACCGTAAAGGTTAGTTTAAAGTTAGACATTCAAGGGATTGTTTCTGAAGTAGTGTCTTTACTCGTGTAGATTTAAAGAGTGAGGACGCTCCCGTAGGAAAAGGAAAGGTTAAGCTTGAGATCCAGTGAAATAGGTTGCTAGGTAGGAAAGCTTTTGTAAGGAAAGTGACAATTTCTGAACCTTAACTCTTATTCCTGTCTACCTACTGTCAGTCATATGATATCCTGATTCTTTAAAGAACATGTTACTTTCTTGATAGCATGTTCATATCCTATTGATGATGTTTATACTTTGAATTGAATTGAGAACTGTTTAACTCCCTTGTAAACTTTTGATACCTTTTCTTATTAATACCTATGCTAATCCCATTGCGAATTCTTTTACTGAAAACCTTGTTATTGATAATACCTATGTTTGATCTCCCTTGCGAGCTCTTTTATTGAATACCTTTTTGTTGTTAATACCTATGCGAACTCTTTTACTAAATACCTTTTATTGTTAGAACCTATGCTTCCACCCCTATGATTCCCTTTACTTAATCCTTTGCTATTATTAATGCCATTAATGCCTATGCTTAAACCTTTTTTGTGATCCCTTTTACTTGAATACCTTTTTAATGATAATACCCATGTTTAGTTTCCCTTATGAATTCTTTTACTTAACCCCTCTTGTTGATAATGCTTGTGATTAATACATATGCTTGATTCCCTTTTCCAATCCCTTATACTTGATACTTATTCCTTTGAACTCGTTATCGCTGAAAGTTTTAAAATGAACTTAAATATGATTTCAGACTTTCCAAAAGTCTTATTTCATTCAAATGATTTGGTAATGTTTTAAAAAATGAAAATTTGTTCTAAATTATATTATAGGAACTCCGTCTAAATGGTTTTCTCTATGGATTCCTATAGATTGGAGGCGTAAGTGGCTGAGTGACGTCGACCCAACATTTTTCTTTGTGGTTAAGTAAGTGGTGCTAGCAATGGCAGTAAGTCTAGATGACTAGTAATAAGACTAGTCTAGGGATCCCAAAATGAAAGTCCAGAGGGACCTTGTGTCCGGTATGGGGACGTTACGTGGCTGATTACCCGTAATTGTCCGGAGCATTAAGAAAAACTCTAATCAAATTAATGTTTTAAATTCAAAAATGTTTTACAACTGTTTTGAAATGGAATCATGGAAAGTTGTTAATGATTGTGGATTAAAGATTATTTTATTTTTCAAATAAAAAGGTTTGATTATTGATAAAACTTTAAACCATGTTTATATCATTTCCAGACTTGGAAAGTATGTCGATCTCTTGTCCAAGACCTTGATATCATTTGATATTCCATCATAGCTTAACTGTTATTGTTATAGTTGCTTGCTGAGCTGTTGGCTCACTCTTGTTTCTTTGGTATCTAACCCCTTTCAATTAAGCTCGAAGATGGTGAGATTGAAGCAGACCGCTAGGAAATCTTCCGCTAGGAAGTTTGTGTACCCTGGACCTTATCAGACAGTTAGATTTGCTATCCCTCGTGTAGGAATCAAGGTAGCTAGTTGATAGCTTTTGAAAAGGGTGTTTTGGTTAGCAGTTGTATAATCTTTAGGTAGATTGTTGTTAACTTCTTATCGAAGTTTATATTTATTAAAAAGGGTTGTAATAATTTTCCTTTGTTAGTACATTTAGTTCTTGTTCATACCATTACCTGTTAAAGATCCTGTTTAGTGTAAGGGGTCAAGTCTGTATGCTTTTCTTTATTGTTAAGGTTTATGTTTGTTAGTGGTTGGTGACTCCCCAATCTAGGCCCCTGATTGGGAGGGTGTCACAGTTTAACATTCCTTTTTTTTTAATATTGTATTCACCATTTCGTCAATTACTTAAATTATAGTTGACCTGATATGGAATTATGTCACATTATTAACAATTTGATATCATGATGTCATGCATATTTATAAATATTCAAATGTCATTATTTTTTATTACATTTTATATTTTCTCAAATAATTCTCTATCCGCCCCAACAAACTGTAAACACTATCATGTTTAGACATCATATACAATTGGTAACATTTCTTAAAATAACATATAATTCTTCACTCATATCAGTATGTCATACTAACTTACCCATTTTTTTCTTATCTTTTGTTTACCTTTTTTAATCGATGTACCTTGTTAAAATGTTAACAATTGGATGAGACGAGAGAATATATTTAACTTATAATAACATATGTACATATATGTACAAGTATTACTAACTATGAAATATTAAGGTATACCTTAATGAAAAGTAATTATAAATGGACAGATATATTAATATGTAATAGTAATAGACATATTAGTATTAATTAATTAAAAGGAGTTAAAACATCATTTTACGTTTTGGATGTATAATCATCATTTCCCATGAAATAATTAGCTTATCGAACCTCCTAATTGTTCTATTATATGTTCAGATGTAAGTCAGATGTTGCTTATTTGTCGATTTTGTGACAAATGTTTTGATATTTTTTGTTGCATAGGTTATTGTTTAAGAGAGATAAATTAACATATTATATTTTTAATAAACTTATAAAGTATTAGTCAAATTTTACGTGAATTGTGTTGATTTGTTGGTGATTTATACATTAACAAAACTTAGATTAATGTGTAATGATTAGAGAGATATTAATATGTAATATGAGAGTGATATTAATATGTAATAAATAGAGTGGGGGTTCAAATGTCATTTTATAGTATGAAGGGTATAATTGACATTTTACATTGAATAAATTGTCTTAATGAACCCTTAGTTGCTCTATTATATATATCATAGATCATAGATCATAGATAGTAGATAATAGATTACTAACTACGAAATATTAAGGTATACCTTAACGATTAGTAACTATAAATGGATAGATATATTAATATGTAATAGTATTGGACATAGTAATACTAATTAATTAAAAAAGAGTTAAAACATCACTTTATAGTTTGGAGGTATAATCGTCATTTCACATGGAATAATTAGCCTATTAAACCTCCTAATTGTTCTTTTATATGTTCAGATGTAAGCATGATGTTGCTCATTTGTTGATTTGGTAACAAGTGTTTTAATATTCTTTGCTGTATAGGTTATTGTTCAAAAGAGATAAATGAACATATTATAATTGTCAATAAACTTATAAAATATTAGTAAAATTATACATGTATTTGTTAGGAGTTGTCCCAAATCGTTTGTGGGAGGGGCAGATTGCTAGTATATAAGCAGGCAGTTAATTCTATTAGTATGAGGCCTTTTAGGATGTACCCAAAAACAAATCCATGCGGACTCAGCCCAGAGCGGACAATATCATACTAATGTGGAGTTAGGCCTGCTTAGTAAGCCCAATAAGTGGTATCAAAGCTAAGGTTATACCGGTCCATAACAATCTCAAATAAACTTCCAGATGGACCTAGGAAGCGGCAGATGGGCTACCTCAGGATAGGCTCAAGGAAAAGGTAGGTGGACCTTCCAGTATGGGCCTAGGGGGAGCCGGGGAGCCATGGCCAGGTAGACTTCCAGTATGGGTCAAGGAGCCTGATCGCACTGAAGGAGGCTGATTCGACAGGTGTCGCGCCCAATGTGTGAAGGGGGAGATTGTTAGGAGTTGTCCCAAATTGTTTGTAGGAGGGGCAGATTGCTAGTATATAAGCAGGAAGTTAATTCCATTAGTATGAGGCCTTTTGGGATGTACCCAAAAATAAATCCGTGCGGGCTCAGCTCAGAGCGGACAATATCATACTAATGTGGAGTTAGGCCTGCTTAGCAAGCCCAACAGTATTATGTTGATTTGATGGTGATGTATACATTAATAAAACTTAGATTAATGTGTAACGATTAGGGAGATATTAATATGTAATAATGAGGGTGATATTAATATGTTATAAATAGAATAGGGGTTAAAATATCATTTTATAGTATGAAGGGTATAAATGACATTTTATATTGAATAAATTGTCTCAATGAACCCCTAGTTTTGTGTTGATTTGTTGGTGATGCATGCATTAATAAAACTTAGATTAATATGTAATGATACGGAGATATTAATATGTAATAATGAGGTTGATATTACTATATAATAAATAGAATAGGGGTTAAAATATCATTTTATAATATGAAGGGCATAATTGACATTTTACATTGAATAAATTGTCTCAATGAACCCCCTAGTTGCTCTATTATATATATAATAATAGATAGATAATAGATAATAGATAGATAGATAGATAAGATTATAATGGAATGTAGTTTTTTTCTTATTTTACAATACTGTAGTTTGTTCACCACAAATTTAATACAAGAAGAATTGAGGCCTCTTAAATTAATACACAACAAGTTATATGGACAACTATATGTGGTGGTAAAGTTAGTGGAGCCCGAATATGTGGCATGCGGGAAATTTAAAAAAAAATTGATATAGAAAAATGTGCTATTTATCCTAATTTTTTTAAAAATATTTGACATCTTATTTATATATTAAAACTAACTTTTATTCGAGAATGGTAGTAAGAAAGAGGATATGAGATCCAAAGTAAGGGATTTAGACTTGACTATAAAGGACTACATTCTTAAGGTGGAGATCCCGAATTTCGATGATGAATAGAAAAATAAAAAATGGATAAAGAAAATGCCAAATATGTGTACAACAGCCCAGTTGACAAAAATCAACAAGTTTGTGAAAAAATTTCTCAGAATGCAAGTTTGTAATGTACTTTTTGCTAATAATCCTACTATGAAATATTAGCATTTAATACATTTTGGTTAATTTGATTACTAAGTTCCAATAACAATACTATTTAATGAATATTAAATTGAATTATGGCTTGAACTAAATTCATATATGACCCTGAGTACTTATTAATACTAAACTCGAATAAAAAATTTGGGGTATATTTGTTCGTCGTTTGGTTCAACCACAAAAATAATAATGACTGCTAGATCTTCAGTAAATAATAAGAGCAATGCTCGTCTTCGACTAAACTAATAAAATATAGCTATACACTAATAACTATTACCACTTTCTTAGGTGATCACGGTTGCATTTGGCAAATGCAACAAGCCCTTTAAACCCCTAGGTAGCCCTAGTGGACGAGTGAGGTCTCGTGAGGGCCTGTAGTGAATGTACCCACAAAATCCATCTAAGAAAACTACAACTATCTAAATGAATGCGACCAAATGATTAAAAATACAAAAGATCACAAATATAATAGTGTATGCCAAGTCAGCTATAACCATCAGAATATGCAAAAGTTTGACACATCAAGCTCACACCACATTATCACCACATAGCAAACACAAGTACAGAGTGTGCTTGTGTGCTTAGCTTAACAACATGCTTTCTACTGAACCAAGAACAAAGACACACAAGCTTCAACATGACAAGTCACGCAAGTTAATAGCTCCCAAGTTGAGTACCATAATAGATCTTAAACACTTCGTTACTTAGAACTAGCCATCGTTCAAGTTTAACAAGGAATTTCTATGTCTTCTTTATTGATGCAATACTAATATATACATATATGGTTTTTTATGCTCGGCCTAAGATCAGGACACTTCTCAGGGTAAGTAAGTTACGACCACCATAAGACTTCACAAGCTCGGTCCAAGATTGGGACGCTACTCGGTGTAAATGAGTCACAACCATCATGGGACTTTGCCAGCCATATTATACACGCATATATATTAAGTAATTTATTTAACCGTGCAATGGTCGAGATCCCTAAAGATTTATGTACTAATACCCATGTAGCGAGTGCTGGGTCGGCAATCCCAAACCATAAAAGGCTTTAGGTTACTAGGCACAAAGTCCCCTCAGACTTAATTACTCAAGTATTAATGAGCCCAACCTAGTCAATCATACCACTTTTTTTTCTTTTTTTTGCGTGTACTCAATTGCTACTATTCATACATTTTTTTTTTTTGCAAAGACATATACACCCCACTGCTTCCCCCAAACTTAAGTGTTTACGTACTAAGATCAAAAGGGAATAGTCAAAATTCTAATCATCAACAAGTGGCTACCCCTCAAGAAACAAGCATATCTAAGTCTCAGTTCAAGAGCATAAACAAATCGTGTCTAGAAATAAGTTTTGCACTAGCGGCACTACGCATGTAACATCATTAAACGTGATCATAACATGACTTAGTCAAAAACAAGCTACACATAATATCATCATCGGTTACTAACTTGGACTACTAAAAATATGAGATCATGCTATGATTTGAAATTCAATGCAACTATATGATACAATGTAATTTTTTTATATGTTTAATAATATATATACATATATATTTCTATTTTTATGTTTTGTTTAGTTTTTTTTTACGACTACTACTACTACTACTATACCACCATATAACCCACACATAAAAAAACACACCCCCCAACTTAGCATGTTCCTTGTCCCAAAGGAACAATAACCATCATCCCATAATAACATACAAATATCCCATTATACAATAAAGACGATGCTGAATGAAAGAAAAGAAAAAAGACTCCCCTGAGTATCAACATCATCATCGAGATGGCGGGGTGAAACCCATATGTGCGAAATAAGCATCCATCCTGAAATGGAGATCACTCATTTGCTCCTTAAGCATCGCTATATCAGACAATGTAGAAGACCCTCCTTCTTGATCCAATGACACTGAGGGAATAATTTGAGAAGTCCCTGCTTCGTTAGTATGTGGTTCCGAATTATGTATTGGGTCAACAATCGAACACGAAGCATGTAGCATAACTCGAACTTCGCCAAGGACCCTCTCTAGCAAACCCATGTTAAGACAAGTAGCCTCATCTACCAACTCTATATTAATACATACATAACTACAAATACTGGGTTGCCTCCCAAGCAGTGTTTGTTTAATGTCGATAGCTCGACGTCGTTCATGGTGGAATTAAGTTTGAGGTTCTGCGAGAAGCCAATTGTCTCCGCGTGGAATGTCATCACCCACTAAATTGGGCTTCAATCTTTGTCCATTCACTTTAAAAACATCATAACCTTCACGAGTGATGTCCACAGCCCCATATGGATACACCTTCACAACCTTAAACGGACCCGACCATCTCGATTTTAACTTTCCGGGAAAAAGTTTTAATCTCGAGTTAAACAAAAGAACTTGTTGCCCAACTTCAAATTCCTTTGATACAATGTGTTTGTCATGCCATATTTTTGTCTTTTCTTTGTATATTGCTATATTTTCATAAGACTTGCCTCTCAACTCGTCAAGTTCACCAAGTTGCATCAACCTGCTGTCTCCCGCTTCATTTAATTCCATGTTCAAGAATCTTGTTGCTCAATATGCCTTATGCTCCACTTCCACCGATAGATGACATGATTTTCCAAATACCACTCTATAAGTAGACATACTAATAGGTGTTTTGAATGCCGTCCTATATGCCCAAAAAGCGTCATCAAGCTTCTTTGACTAATCTTTTCTTCAGCTAGCCACCGCTTTCTCCAGAATTTGTTTAAGCTCGCGATTTAAAATTTCCACTTGCCCACTAGTTTGAGGGTGATAAGGTGTAGCAACTTTTTGAGTCACTCCATACTTACTCAAAATATCCTCAATCAGTTTATTGCAAAAAAGAGACCCTCCATCATTGATGATAGCTCTTGGCACTCTGAATCTTGTAAAGACGTATTTTTATAAGAACCTCTTCACCACTCTAGCATCGTTGGTAGGACTAGCAATAGCCTCAACCCATTTACAGACATAGTCCACTGCCACCAAAATATATATATATATTCTTGTAAGATTCATAAAATGGACCCATGAAATCTATCCCCCAAACATCAAAAATCTCAACCTCAAGAATAGGTTGCAAAGGCATCGTATTCCTTCTTGAAATATTTCTTGTCCTTTGGCATCTATCACAACTCACAACAAAATTTCTTGCATCTTGATACATTGAAGGCCAATAAAATCCAGATTGCCAAATTTTTGCATCCGTTTTTGTTCTACTGTTGTGACCACCACATTCTAACGCATGACAATGATTCAAGACTTCGGGAATTTCCTCATGTGGTACACATCTTCTTATGATACTATCAACACATTCTTTATAAAGAAGCGGTTCTTCCCAGTAGTAGTGCTTTACATCAGATAAAAACTTCTTCTTTTGTTGGTAAGTAAAGTCACTTGGCATAATACGTCCCACTATATAGTTCACGAATTCTGCATACCAAGGTGTAGACATTGATACAACTAGAAATGTTTCTTCAGGAAATGCATCATTGATAGGCAGATCCGCTCCTATCACTCCATCCCCTTGATCCAATCTTAACAAATGATCAGTTACCAAATTTTTAGAACCTTTCTTGTCACATATTTCAAGATCAAACTCCTGAAGTAAAAGTATCCAACATATAAGACGAGGTTCGGCATCCTTCTTTGACATCAAATAACGATTCGCAGCATTATCCGTATAAACAATCACTCTCGACCCAACAAGATAGGATCTAAATTTGTCAAAGGAAAATACCACAGCAAGTAGCTCTTTCTCCGTGGTGGCATAATTGACTTGTGCATCATCAAGTGTCTTGCTTGCATAATAAATCACGTGCATGCGCTTTTCCTTTTTCTGTCCCAAAACAGCACCCACGGCATAGTTACTAGCATCGCACATGAGCTCAAACAGCAAGCTCCAATCAGGGGCTGACATGATATGTGCAAAAGTAAGTTCTTTCTTCAACCTGTTAAAAGCAACAAGACAACTCTCATCAAAATCAAATACACTATCTTTTCAAGTAATTTACAAAGAGGGCGAGAAATTTTAGAGAAGTCCTTAATAAAATGACGGTAAAAACCGGCATGTCCAAGAAAACTTCTAATACCCTTCACAAATGAAGGTGGTAGTAATTTCTCAATCACTTCAATTTTTTCCCGGTCAACCTCTATGCCTTTACTCGAAATCTTGTGCCCAAGCACAATACCATCCTTTATCATAAAATGGCATTTTTTCCAATTAAGAACAAGGTTAGTCTCTTCACATCTCTGCAACACTTGAGGCAAATTGGTTAAGCAAGTATCAAACGAAGAACCATAAACAGTGAAGTCATCCATGAAGACTTCCATGGTTTTTCCTATAAAATTCGAGAATATAGTAGTCATAAGTCGCTGAAAAGTAGATGGGCCATTACACAAACCAAAGGGTAGTCCACGATATGCAAAAGTACCATAAGGACAAGTAAAGTTTGTCTTTTCTTGATTCTCGGGAGCAATGGGAATCTGAAAATATCCCGAGAATCCATCTAGAAAATTATAGTACTCATTACCCGCAAGTCTTTCAATCATTTGATCAATAAATGGAAGGGGAAAGTGATCTTTGCGAGTAGCGTTATTTAACTTCCTATATTCAATACAAACTCTTCAGCCTGTTACAGTTTTAGTGGGAATTAATTCATTATTTTCATTATCCACGACAGTCATCCCACCCTTCTTAGGTACAACATGTATTGGACTAACCCATTTACTGTATGGAACTAAATATATAATACCAGCATCTAACAACTTAGTTATCTCTTTCTTAACCACATCTTGCAAATTAGGATTTAACCTTCTTTGTCCCTCAATTACAGGTTTATGATTATCTTCTAGTGAAATCCTATGTATGCGAAGAGCAGGTTTTATTCCCTTAAGATCTTTAATTGCCCAATCAATTGATGATTTAAATTTCAGAAGCACATGTAACAATTTATCCAGTTCATCATCATTAAGAAAAGAACACACTATAATAGGATATGTATCATTATCACCAAGAAAAGCATACCTTGGATTAGAAGGAAGAGGTTTAAGTTCTACCTGAGGTGCCTCTGAAATTGAAAGTGCCATCTCAATTTTTGGCGTACCTTTATCTTGCACAACAATTGCAAGTGAGTCTCCATATTCTTTATACTCCAATGCTTGTTCCTCTTCCATCAAGTCTATGTCTTCATGCATTAATATCCCATCCACTATGTCAACGGTGAAACATGTAGCATCAAATAAAGGCATCTTCATAGCTTTGTTGAGATCAAACACAACCTTGTCATCACCAACATTCGATGATTTCCCAGCTTTTACATCAACTGTTGTTCCAGCAGTAGCCAAGAATGGCCTTCCCAAGATAATGGGCATCTCAACATCTTCATCCATCTCTAACACCACAAAATCACAAGGGATAAAGAATTTATCCACTTTGACAAGTACATCCTCAATGACTCCCA